>VSMD01101761.1:0-23071 GCA_008750895.1 Mirza zaza
TTCTGATTACCCAGAGAATTCTGAAATGCAAAGAACACTAATAATATTCATATGAATTTAAATATTTAAAACACAAATTTAAATATTGATTTTTAAATTTCTACCCACTATGCAATTATGGAGAAAACTTAAAAGACTATAGTTAAAATAAATCTCTCTAGTGGCCTATTCTTGTTTCATTTTCTATTTTCCAAATTATTTTGTATTCTAATCTATATGTTCTATTCTGGTTTGTGATGGGGTGCAGCTTTCCTGTCTCATTCATTATCTATATTTTTAAGTTTGTGGTCAAAGTTTGTCTCTTATTCCTTAAATCCTTTGAAGGATTCTTTATTGTAGAAAGTATTGGTTTACAAACCTACAAGCCTTGTTAGACAGTGAGATCTATGAAGGCAAGTGATGTTTTATTTATTTGGGTTTTCCCCATACATACCTTTGTCCCTGACACTGAAGTCACTTCTATTTCAAAACATTAAAAGAAAATGTACGTATTGTACATTTTTTGCAAGTTTTAGCAAGCCTTCCTGCATTGCTATTGTTTTAAGCTTTCTCTCTAATGGAAATTTACCTTTAAATAGGAATTTTAAAGGTTCACTAATTCTAAAAACCTAGATTTTCTACAAATAAAGCACATTTACTTTTTTGTATTTTTATTGATATATCACAGTTGTACATATTTGAGGGTACATGTCATATTTTGATACATGTATAAATGTGTAATATTTCAAATAAAGGTAATGGGTATATCCATCACCTCAAACATTTATCTTTTCTTTGTGTTAAGAACATCACAATTCTTCTCTTCTAGCTATTTTGGAATATACAATAAATTATTGTTACCTGTAATTTCCCTACTGTACTATCAAAAACTAGAACTTTTTCCTTCTATCTAACTTATTTTTACACCCACTAACCAAATTCTCTCCATCCGCCACATCAACTCACACTTTATAAATAAAAGAGACCTTGACTCACATTTTTTATGTTTAGAACTGACACTGTATTATTATTCATCCTTAATTTGTCTCAGAGATACCAAATTATATTATGGAAGCATTCTTCTCCAAAAAGGTGGGAGGCCTTTTTTTACCATTCAGAAGCTAGTCAAAATTAATAATAATAATATAAAAGATTCATCTGTAAATCATACATCCCCCCAAACTAAATTTACGCTAAATAGTTCTCGGAATGGTTAATTTCTGAAGAGTATTAGAAAATATTATGCAAAATATAAAGACACAAACATCAATGAAAAATGTATTACATTGTCAATTCTACATTTGTTTCAAAATACTTATATGTACCCTATACATACACAAAGAAAAAGTAAAATGATCTGTTTCACTTTATTTGCACATCTTAGTCTATTTTCTTTAACTCAGTCACAAACATGGACATAGCCTAATTGATTTGATTTCTTTATGTTTTCATATAACACATTTGATTTTTATCCCAATCATTTGGAACTGCTATAATACAAAATAAGAGTTGCTTGGCTGACAGCTAAAGAATAGATTTGAAGCAAAAATATATGCGTAAGTATAACTGAAAATGGAAGGAATCAGTATTCAAAAACAGGATCTGTCAGACAATTCTCTGTAACGATTCCAATAAAGTGCAGTCCCCAAAATATTCCATTTAAAGTATACTTTGCTATTATAAAACACTCACATAAAATAGGAAATAGAATTCCAAGTACAGTTCATGACATTTTTTATTCATGATAATCCTATCATTTCTTCATGCTATTGCAAATGCTATTACCATAATCCCTTAAATATTTTTGCTTTTAGCTTCTTATAATATCTTGGTACACCAAGTGAAGAACATTTCAAACAAAAGGACATTTTCCACTTTATGATTAGATGAGAAATTGAGTTTCAAATAGATTCTCCTGATATATTCATATATTTTCTAGTTTTAAAGTATTAAACTTTATTCTCTTTTAAAAGCATATTTTGAATGACAATTTTTTATCATGTCTCAACACGAATTTCCTTCTAAACTAGATGACATTATTATTTCCTCATTTCAAGCTTTGATTTCTCACTCTTTTATTTGTTAAAAGGGCTTTATATGCTTTGATCCTATTTTGCCTATTGTATGAAGAACTTAGTCTTTTAATTTATCATCTTTCACCTGAATCCTCCACTTCATTATTATTCCATTTTCCCTAATCTCTTTATCTCTAAATAAGCTCTGTTTTTTCCTCTCTTATGTTTTTAGGATGACAAAAAAACACACATTTTTGTGGCAATGGCCAGAGAAATATTTTAGTCAATACAAATTCTTAGGGTGCATTTCATACAGTTATTAAATATATTTAGCAATTACCCTTTAATAACTGGTCATTTCCATTTTAAAAAATATTAAAGAAATACATATTATACTTTATTATTTTCTTTCTTTATAAAAATATTCTTTCTACTGAGTTAGCTAGATTAGTACATAATGATAGTTGAAAAGAGTTTTTGGCTGCTATATAATGGATACAAAACATATATACACACAGAATGAGAGACAGATAAATGAAGATATGTATATAGAATGTATACTAAACTAGATTCCCATAATATGGCATATATAAAATTATATCATTTGAAATATATATTTAAATATTAAAATAGTTTAACATAATTCAACTTATTAAAGATTAATGTTAATATTGTCAAAGCCCTATATTTTAAAAAATAATTATCATAGGTTTCACAGATTTTTTAAAAAATGTATAGCTCATTTTTAGTTATTTATAAGTTATGAAGAGTAGTAGACAGTTATAGTGAAGCATTCTTCCACCCTACTGATGAAATTATTAAGATATAAGAATTAATAAAATAGAAAATAAATAGAAAAATGTCAAACTTGGTCACTAAAATAAAAAATTATTTCCTTAAGAAAACCAACAATATTGTGAACCTTTGACAAGTTTAATGAAGGCTCATGTAGGAATGTACAAATTAACTCATTTTCAATGCAAATAATTGCATATATTGAACAATTTTAATAAATTTATACTCATACACACAAGGCAATGCATTTGTAATATAAAATAAATTTGATAATTTTGAAGAAAGTATAATTTGCGAAATTTGATTTAAAAAGTGACAGAAAATTTGAATAGTCCAAAATGTTATCATAGGAGTTAAAAGATATTCAAAGTTATTAATATATACCTTTTATTTTTTTCCTATCTAAAAGTTTGAGGTTTTTTGTTTTTTGGGGTTTTTTTGCAGAATATTGCAGGGGTACAAATGCTTAGGTTACATATATATTGCCTTTGCTCCATCCGAGTCAGAACTACAAGCGTGCCCTTTCCCCAGATAGTATATACCGCACTCATTAGATGCGAATATACCCATCCTCTCCTACCCCCTCCCATGTGCCCAACACATGATGAATGTTGCTACCATATATGGGCATAAGTGTTGATCAATTTATACCAATTTGATGGTGAGTATATGTGGAGCTTGTTTTTCCATTCTTGTGATACTTCATTTAGTAGAATGGGCTCCAGCTCCATCCCTTTCAAATTCACTGGGTCCATCTATTATCATAAGCATTGCTTTGGACTGTAGCCCAAAATAGGATACCCAAACTCTTATAAAAAGTTAGTATAACTATGGGAAAAAAAAGAAAAAGAAATGAATGGCATCTTCAATCTCCCTTGTGAACAGAGGTAGAAGAATCTACATAAAATCATATCTAGCTAAGTACTTAGTTTTTTAAGGCTATTCATTATTTCAACTTCATATATTATTCTCAGTAGAGGACAAAAACATAGACTGTTCCAAAATTCAGTACTTAATAAAGACTTGGAAACCTAAAAATACAAGAAACACTTATTAGATTTGTATTCCTAAGAATAGAATTAATCACAAATATTAGAGATAAGACTTTCCATTAATATCAAAAAGATGAACAAGTACTTACTGTTCACTATGCCTATTGTTTAACATTTTTCTATCAGTCCTAGACTATACTGTGAGTAAAAAATAAATTAAAAATAAATAAATAACTCATAAATCCTGAAAAAGACACAACCAGGATTTTATCAGAAGACATTATTATACAACTTGAATGTATGAGAAAATAGTTTGAAAAATGTTACACCTTGAGTTCAGTACATTATATTAATAAGTGTTCCATATAAAAATGTTCTAACAGCATTATCCAAATAGAAGATGCTAAATGAAAAGAAGAAAATCACGTCCCTCACAAGAAAGTGGCAATTTGGAGAGATGTATGTGTTTTATATATGAAAATCTTATAATCAGTGAAACTTTAGTTAACATTTAAATTTTTTTAAATGAGGTAACTTATTCTCAATATTTTCCAAAAAAAGCAAGAATTATAAGCATTTATGAAATAAGAAATTACAAAAATGAGTGGAGTAAAAGACAAATGCCCACCTCCACTGTAACCCAACTCCCCTCCTTGAAGTGACTGATACATATACTTCAGTATCATTAGACCATTGCAAATTCCAAAAACAACATATACAGAATAATAAAATAATAAAAAAAAACTTATCTCCCAGAGACAGTTAAGCTTTAATGAATTTTACTTAAAATCATTTAGTTAATTAAATTAAAAAGAGCATTAACAATAAAATTGAATTGTCCCCCATGGTGCTCTAGCCCCTAGCAGTCCTTCCTACCCTGCATAGGAAGGTAGAGAGATATACTGCATGACAGACATTCTCTCTCTTCCTCTCTCACTTTTTGTCTTTCTAAAACAAATGTTGGAGAGGAAAGAGAGATTATATTGGGAAGTATTTCCTTGTAAAAGTATTGTCAGTAGTAATCAGGGATAAATATGATTCTTTTAAAAGATCTTGGTTCAGGAATGCAGAAGACTTGCATTTTATTCTTTTATCAAGCAGATGAAAAGTTCTATGCTAAAATATTCTTACTTTTAAGGTATGGTTTGGACTCTAAAAATTCAATCTCTAAATATTCTCTTTCATCTTTTAGATCATTCATGTTTGGGGAACTAAATGGAATCAGGTATTCTTTATATCTTAGTGTTGGTTTGATATTAGTTAATTAATTTTTTATAGCTGAACATTAGAATTGTTTGAATGACTTATGAAAAAGAAGATGGATTTTGAGCCCTACTGCTAGCTTCTATTTCAATTCATGCAGGGTGGAATCTAAGCATCTTTATTGTATTTAAATTCCACTAGATAATTTAGGTATAAACAGACTTAAGAATTCCTGATGTTTTGGTAATGAATGGCAGGGGCAATGTATGTAACTAACAATATTTGTACCCCCATAATATGATAAAATAAAAGTTAAAAAAATGTAACATTCTTATATACACATAAAAATAAATAAGAAAGATTCTAAATGATCCCAAATAAAAAAAAAATGAAATGCCCAAGTTTGGTATTTAAAATTAACATTTACCAGATAAGAATGTTTTTGATCTATTCCTTGAATCCAAAGGACACTAGAATTTCAGTAAGTTGATTAAAAAGAGGGATAGGAGTTAAGTTCTTTGTAGAACTTCAATTCCAATATAATAGTTAAAACAATTAGCACAAATTTAGTGGCTTAAAAACAACACCACCCATGTATATCTCACAGTTCTGTAGGTCAATAGTCTAAGCATGGCATGGCTCAACTGGTTCTGTTGAAAGTCGAACAAAGATGACATCAAGTTGTCAGCAGAGTTGTGTTCCATTCTGGGGATAAATCTGCTTCCAATCTCATTGAGATTGTTGGCTGAATTCAGTTCGACATGGCTGTAAAATTGAGGTCCCTGTGTCTTTGCTGGCTGACAGCTCGGAGGCTGCCCATACTTGCTAGAGGCCTCTCTGTGGTTCCCAGTGTGGCCCCCAATATAATGGTAACAACAAGAACAACAACAAAAAAACCCAATGGTGTGCAGTGGAATAAACAGAAAACATTGCAGAACACACAATGTAGAATGGCATGCTGTCTGGCTGAGAATGTCTACACAATAAGGAGCACCAATGCTGAAGGCCAGAAGGAGCCTGCACTCAGCATTCAACTAACAGTATACAAAAGGACTAGGAGTTTGGAGGTGGGGGGGGTGGTACACAAATATGTACATGTATATATACCATTTTTCGTAAGAAAAATATTTTAGAAATGAACCATTTTAACAAAGTGGCTTTGCACAGTGCTGTAATTAAAAGAGAGTGTGGGTGTAAAAAAATAGTTAAAACAGAAAAGAAACTTCATAAAAGAGAGTTACTCAGCAAAATTTAAATTAATCACTTTGTCAAAACATTATTATCATGGTTGCTTTAAAATCTATGTTAGATAGTTCTAACAACTGGATTTATCTCAGGCTTGGCATCACTTTATTCTCAGTGATTTTTATGGTTCAAGGTGTGACTTGTAATGCTTTGTTGTTTTTGCTTTGGATATTGAATTAGGAGATTGTTAATCCTATTTAAGTCTTCTATTTCCACAGGCGTTTTCTCTGTTTAGGTTTAGCACATACACTCTGGCCTACTTTTTTCTTTTTTGTTAACAAATCACAGGTTCATAAAATTTATTTACATAGTACCAAGTGATGTTTTCATATATGTATGCATTGTGTAATGATTAAATCAAGCTAATGAACATATCTATCACCTCACATATTTATCATCTCTTTATGATGAGAATATTTAAAATCTGCTCTTTCATCAGTTTTAAAATATGCAGTACATTATTTTTAACTATAGTCACTATGGTGTGCAATATATCTCTAACATATTTTCTTCCTCTTTATCTGCAACTGTGTATCTTTGACCAACATCTCCCTTTTCCTTGTCCACCCTGACCCAGTATTCCCAGAGTAGTTCTAATGACACTTAGCTCACTCAGCCCTTGTAATGCTGTTCTGGTCTTTTTGTTCTTCTGGCTCCAGGAAAGTTTGCTCTGTACCATGCAGTTGCCATCTGTTGGGGTGGAAAGCACTTCTGTGGAAGCTCCCCATGTTCCTAGGTAGGTGGTGGGGGATGCTGGTTGGCGAGTGTTTCCCTGGCCTGTTCATCACACACTTGGTGCTATGAACTTCCAGCTTATTGTTTTGGGGGAAGGAAGGACCTACCTGCGAAGCCTTCTGCCACTGGATGAGATTAGAAGTTCCTGACCCTAATTCACCTTCTGCTGTAGGATGGAGAAAGACCAGGAGATACTGGATATGTTGGAGCTGGATATGTATGGTCAGAACAGGTCACCTGTTACCAGATGTGTTTTGGATGGGGGATGATGAGTCAGTCTTCCTCATTTGGTGTGGTGCTGCTGCCATTGAGTATGGGTTGGTGGATGGGTCTCTCTGTTAGATCTCTACTGAGCTTAGTCTTTTCTAGACATTTGGCCAGAAAGCAAGTTTTTCTTGTGTGGGGTGTGGGGTGTGTATGGATATGTGTGTGTTTCCTATACCTCTTACTAGTTCCATGTTGCAGGTCTGTCTAGTGCCCAAACTTGGATGGATGGGAAATAATAATAAAGCCTGGGGAATTCACTGAGCTGTACTTTTTCAAGTCCTGAGGACCTTAGCAAGTCCATCTTCTTCTTTAAACTTTTGAGAGTCCCTTTATGATTGTTTGTTATATAATTTCCACAGTTATAGGGATTTTTTGTTTTTTGTTTGTTTTTGTATTTAGAGAGGAGGAGAAGGAAAGAGTGAGTTCATATCATATTTTTTTGGGACCAGAATTACTGAAAATTGGTCATCTTTTTATCAGTGAAATGACTATCCAAAATCATTCTTTAAAAAATTATTATGACTAAAGAGGAAAAATAACAAAGAAGTAGAAGTATAAAGTAGAAGTATAAAGCAAAGGCATTTGAATTCATCAGTTAAACTGATTCAAACAAATTTTCTATTTGTCAAAATTTAAGAAACTATGAGATATAAAGTAATGATGATAAATTATTTAGTAGGGCACAGAGTAATCAAATATAAAATATGATCTTCAGTAGTTTTCCACAAACTATTCCTGAAAAACTTGATCGAGTATTTAGAATTTTAAAAATATTTTTTCTATAGAATGTATAGTGACTGGAAATCTAGATTATATGTTCTTTTAAGTTATTCTATGAATATATTTATAATTTCTACATAATAAAGTTTAGTGAGTGTGTCTGACCAAACAATTATACTTGTCTTTCAGAGGCATATGGTATAAAAACAAAATATAAAGCATGTGCGTGGTGGCTACAGTTTACTGCTAGACAAAATAAGGTAGAAATAGTATGTTAAGAATTTAGAAGTATAGCTAAAGCAATCTATTATGAACTACAGAACAAGATACCTACTAATCTGCAATATATTTAGTTATCTGTCCATATGTCTCTTAAAATAACTGTTTTAGCTATGTAAGGATTTCTTGTGCCTAATTGCTATATAAAGTCTATGAAGTTTAGTTAATACATACTAGTTCTTTACACATTATAATTCAGACTAATCCTACTTTCTAAAATGGCTTTTGGATGGAGAAATTAAATGATATATATATATATAAAATTTATTCAGGAATATTTATATTTTCAATAATATATTTTATATAATTATTTCATGTTATATGGAAAATTGGTAACTATGTTTACTCTAAAATTAAAGAAGATAGAGAAATTAAAGATTTCAAAGGAATTAGAATAAAGTAGCAAACCATTATATATTTTGTGATGTACTAATATTAACTATTATATTGTGGTGTCAGAAATTTAATTATTTTAAACAGATACTTGGTGCTTATCTGACAATATATGGAAAAGTTTTACTGATAAAAATCAAAGAATGAAATGCATATTAATCAATCTATATTTGGTATTTTGAGTTACTCTGGAACTGAACTGTATTTGACATTTCATTAAGTTTTTCATTCTGCAAAACAATGATATTAGAACTAAGAATAGATAAAAGATGACAAATTTATCTAGAAATATTGTAATGTCTAAAATAAATGTCCTTTGGATAGAAACACATGTTTACAAAATAAGAATCAACTTTTTTACTTCATTAAAAATACTGTATAGAAAATGTTAATTTTAATTTTACAAATAAAATTATTTATTTATTGTTTTTATTATTTTACCTTGAATTTTGAAAGTATCACTATGTAATAATAGATTAGCTATGATGAATTAATAGATATCAAACTAAGTTTCTGGCTGATAACAAATATAATATCACAGTAAATATATGAAGAAACTGTTTTCAGGATTTGGACAATAGCAGGTCTGTTTTGTGACCTTTGGGATAAGTTAGATAGACAAAGCATACTTCACAGTCCTCTGGAAATTACATGAAGCTGGGAGACAACCAACCAGATAGAATGAAGACACTTCTTTAAGAATTCAAAGGAGACACAAGAATATCTCTGCCTTAGTTGTAGGTTACACTATCCATACTGTAAGAGCTACTCTACATCTGCCCTGGTGAACACCATTGCAAGCATTGATAGATCAAGATGATTTGCCAGTAAATTAACTGGAAGCTATAACAAAAGTCAACCTGAAACCCATGCAATGAACCCTATAGTATGCACAATTTCCAGTGAAGAATAAATATATTAGATACATAAAGACACAGGAAGATGTGTCATAACCAGTTTGGGAAATGCAGAAATGGCAAACATATTATAATTTAAAAATGTTTTCAAATAAACATGTTTTTGTAAAAAGATGTATGTAATAAGTGGGAAGATTGAGAATCCCAGCAGAAAATAGAAATGATTAAGAAAAAAGTACAAAATGGAATTCTATAACTGAAAAAAATACAGTATTTGATATAAAAATCACTGTAGAGATTTAAGAGAAGATTGGACATTGCAGAGGAAAACATCTAAAAAAGGCTTTAATGAAAGCTATTCAAATTGAATCAGAGAAAAGTAAAAATAGGAAATAGGCTGAAAAATGCACAGTACTTCTCCAACAGGTGTACAACAGTATGTGTACATTTGTTACCTATAAATAATATAAGGCCCAGAGGAAGAGAGAGGCTGAAACAGAAAAAATATTTGAACAGATAATGGAAAACCTTCTTCAAATTTGATGAATAGTATCAAACAGAGATTCAAAGAGCTCAATAATTGCTAAGCAGGATAAACACAAACAAACTACACATAGGCACCTCAAGGTCAACTTCTTGAAACTAAAGACAAATTACATTAAAAAGTTGCCAATGAAAGAGTGCAAAAGAAAGTTTACATGTAGGAGGAGATTGATAAGACTGACTATTGTTTTTTCCTCTAAAGCAATACATCCACTATCTTTATAACACAAATTCACAGAATGCAGCTGTAGGTTGGGATTTGCTTTTCCTACACCTCCGATTTTACTTGATCTTCATGCTTTATTCATTTATGGCCTAGGGGAGCATTTATTAACATTTTTGGCTCATAGACTTTTTTGTGACTATGAGAAATGTTATAAACAGTGTGTCAATGCCATGTACACTTGCATTTAGAAATCCCCATATATGCTATCCATGTTATAAAATAATTATAGGAGTATCACAGGGGACTATTCATTTCCACAAAACAACCAGCAACTGTGCTATGCAAAACTTCAGACAGACATCCTTCCTTCAGAAAAACTTAATGAGAAATCTATTCTTGAAAAAAATAGGAAATATATAAATAGGATAATCAAGCCAAACATTATCATTATCATAGTATCTTTATTAGTTCGCCTCTACAAAGTTAACATTATAGTAAATATATTTTGATGAATTAAAATAGAAAAACTTGCAAGCTGGACTTAAGTAGATTTGAACTGTCAGAAAAAAGGAATTGATGAATTTAAACATAGATTTATTTAGATTATGCAATTTGAATAAAACAAGGAAAAATAAAGAAAATTGAACAGAGCCTTCGAAAACTAGGGGAACTCTTTAAGCATACTGATATGTTTAATGAGAGTAACAAAATGAAGAAGAGAAAAAGCAGCAGAAAAATATTAAAAAAATAATAGGTAAAGTTTGTCTAATTTGATTTAAAAAATCCTTAATCTGTACATTCAAAAAGCTCAATAAAATCCAAGTAGGATAAACTCAATGAGTATATAGGCACAGCATAATAAAAATGCTGAAAGACAAGAACAGGAAAATATCTTTAAAGCAGCAATGGAAAAATGGCTCATCTTGTGCAATGGAACCCCAATTAGATTAATAGCTGACTTTTCTTTAGAAATACTGGTTCAGAAGGAGTGGGATGACCCATTCAAAGTGGTAGCAAAAAAATATACAAGCCAAAATAGTGTCAAACAAGAAATTAAAGTATCTTTCAATAATAAAATTTATATTAATGCATTCCCATATAAACAAAAAATGAGCAAACTTTCTTCTATCATAGCTGACTTATAATGAAAGGACATTCTGCAAGGTGAAAGCAAGTGATGCCACTTAGACAGTAATTAGAATTAATATACACACAAACAGAAAGAACACTGGTTAAGGTAATTATAGAAGAGAGGATGATGCACAGTTCTTATCCTTTCTTCTCTTAACAACTTCAAGAGAAATTGTATAAAACTGCACTGTTGGGCCTGTAAGCCATAGAAATGTAAAATATTTGCCAATAATAACACAAAATAAGTAATTGGGAGCAAAGCCGTATTCAAGTAAGGAAATGACACTGAATAGTAACTTGAATCCACAAAAGTTAATGAAGAGACCAGAAATGGTTCACTCTCTTTTCTCTCTCTGTCTGGATCTATATTTATTAATATATCTCTATATCTATCTATCTATCTATCTATCTATCTATCTATCTGGCAATGTTTTGTCTGGGAGGAGAAGAGCTGAAGAAAAAATAAGGTCTATTCCAAATCCAGTTTAAGTCAGATGTGGGATGTGTCAAATCACACACACACACACACACACACACACACACACACAGAGTCACCTCTTAAGAGGGCTACTGAGGTTGACATTTAGAGTAAGAAAGCATTGAAAATTTTAAAACAAGGATGTGAGCAGGATATCGGGATTTCTCCAATTACAGACCTTGAACTTTAGAGATCTGCGGACAATCTTAAGGGTAGAGCTTCAGGGTAGGATGATATTTAGTGTCAGAATAAGGGGTGTGCAAATCCATTTGACGCAAAGGTTCTGGGTGAAATGAGATGCCTTGAGGGATGTAGAAGTTTTCAATGATTGTGGAAGAAAAGGATGTAGGTGATGATGAAAATTTTCCTGGCAGTTTTTTAGGAAAAATGATAATTGGCCTCATTCTTGAGATAGCTTTTGGATAGATGGTAATAGTGAAGGAGGGATCTTTAGGAAAAAGGATAGCTCACGAGATAGTCTTGTCAGAAGCAAATTAGTCTCTGGGATGAAGAACTTTGTTGAATCTTACAGGGGGTAGTGTTAAACCTAGACTATAAAGAGTCATGTGTGCCAATTTTAATTTTGTCATTATTTGTTTTATAACAAGAAGAATGTATTATATATATTTTTCTGATTATTGCTTTTTTCTTTAACTAGTTGCCTAATGGAAATTTTCCAAATTCAATCTCCATAGATTGACCTCAATTTTAAATTATATTAATGTACACTCAGTTAATTCAATAGGTTAGGTAATAAATATTCACTCTTTATAATTTTGTTCTATGTTTATTGGTTTCTTGACACTAGAGATAACTCTGTATATTGATACTACAATGGCTGATGCTTTTGAGATAGATTCCTGAGAGTGTGATAGTGAACTTTCTGGGTCAAGGTTACATTCAAGTTTCTGTTAAAACATAAAAACAGGCTGCTTTCTAAGAAGTGGTAACATTACATTGCACAAAAGAAGTCCCTGTTAACTATGTATAATATCATATATTTTATTGTTTCTCCAATTTGATGGGTGTAAAGTGATGTTTAATAATTACTTCAATTTGATTTCTTTAAATCTTAGAAAGGTTGACCTTCTTTTTATTTATTTGCCATCTAGAATTTTCTTCTGTGAACTATCTTTTCAAATAATTAACATTTACCACATTTCATTGTAAATTTTCCTAAAATTTTAAATGAACATTTATTGACTCTAGATATGCCACATGATAATCTTGTCCTATTACCACAGTAGTTACATTGTCTAGAGCAGTGTTTTCCAATACAGTATTCATTTGCCAGATTTGGTATCTCAGTCACGTTGTCAATTCAAGTGCTCAATATGTGGCTTTTGGCTATTATATTGGACTGTTCTGATATAGAATATTTCCATCATCTTAGAAAGTTCTACTGGAAAACATTTGGCTATAGAATGTGAATTTTTTTTTTTTTTTGGTGGAGTCAAATATGACTATGCTCTTATATCTTTTGGTTTTCCTGGTTTATTTACAAAAAATTCTTGTGTCTGAATAACATGCATAACCTTTCATATTTTTGTTAAGTGTTATGTTGCTTTACATTTTACATTGAAAATTTTATGTCCTAAAATTGATGAAGTGTGAAGTAAGGGTCTAATCATATTTAAAAATGTTTACTGCTATATACAATGAGGCCTTATGTACTAATATATGTTTTTGAGTATTCTATTATTTTCCATTGATCTATTTGTCTCTTCCTGAGTCAACATCAAAGTCTTGCTATTGGCATTTTAAAACAATATATATTTTTTAATATATGGCTTGGAATAGGACTCATTATTATTTTCACTGAATGCATTTTAAAATTACTCTCAGATAATATTATTTCATGTTGACATTAAAATCATTGTATTCCACCCCCAACAAAAATTTTATTGGCATTCCATTTGGAGTTATATTACCTTAATGTGTTTAATATTGGAGAATTGATTTTTTTTATTATATTACGTCTTCCCTTCCTAGAACTTTGTTCTAATCTTGGTTTATAACTGAATTCTACTCTTTACTGATATTATTTATTAATTCTTATTTCTTTTTAAAATCTTTTCCTTCTCTTTCTTATCTACCTTTCTTTTCTTTTTACCTTGATGCCCATTGTTACTGTTTTATGGGATGATTTCTTATTCTTTGTTGGGGATGCTAAATCTCTTTAGATCTTTTGTATTTTACTCTGCAATATATCATTTTGAGAGGCACTTCCTTGATCTGAATCTCCCAAATACTCTTCCCCTTCTTTTGTTCTAAAGTTGTTGTTGTTTTAAAGACCACATGATAATTTATTATTGTTCATTCTGGAATTAGGAGAGAACTACCCATACAGTGTTTTCATGAGGAGGGCTAAGTCATTTAAGCAACTTGATCCTGCTGTCTCTCAATATTTTTTATACTCATCATATTTTTAACTCTGCAATGAGCGGAGAGCAGGAAGATGCTCACAGTTTTCAATTTGATTACAATTCCCAAATAACAGTTGAACTTCACCTGGGTACCCTTGCTTTGCTGTGGTTTTATTTTTCTCCTACTACTGTCACCTGGTTCTGTCTGTCATTGAACAAAGTGCATGGAAAACTTCTATTAATTTGATCCAATGTGTGAAAGAATGGACCTTATATTTAATAAGAATTTTTACTTTTACACTCACTCTACAGCTCTACACACTCATACATGCATACACATTTCTCACTAGAGCCTATTGTTGTGTCCATTAACAGTATTGGGTGTTTTGCAAATATTTTTCTGAAATATATTATTAAAATGGGATAACATTTTACAAATGTTAAAGAAATGAATCTCAATTTCCCCCTAATGTTATCTTCTAATTGCAGCTTTCTTTGAAACTGGGACATTGGAAGAGGAAATTATTTGAGATCCTTAGCAAAGCAATGAGCTTTATACAGCTATATTAGGCCATAGAATTCCTCCAATAGTGTAGAGAAGATTCTTAGGAAGAAGAATATGACTGAGACATGTTGACCCACTTCTGTTCCAAAGGTCCATAGTCAAAGGGAGGAAAATGTCCCGAAATATAAAGAAGCTTTCAGAGCTCTGAATTCTGAATTTCCTCTTCAGTGGCAACAATTCTATAGAAGATCATATGAAAGGTAGTTATGAAGCAAGACCGAGGAAGATGCTTTATGATAAAATTCCCACTTAAAAATCATTGTTTAAACATGAGATGGCCACATCCAGGTAAATTTGGGTCCTCAGAGATGTTAGATAGGGAAATAAAGCTATGTAAACTACGCTAGGTTTTCCAGGAAGGATTTAGAGGCTGCCCAAAAAGCCAATCTTAAAAGGAGCCACCATAAAAATGGTGAAGAGCAGAGTCTTCTGGGCACACGGCCCAGGTCTTTGAGGATGCAGCATAGCTTCAGACAGCTTCAAAAGATAGCATCAGTGTAGATCTGTGGTTGTCAAAGCTGAGAGAGACTAAATAATAAGTTATGCCACTGGTCCACTTAAGCTTTGGGAATATATAGGGTCCCAGGATCAAAAGTGGCAGAGTTCAGAGCTGTAGACCACATGGATCAGGAAGCCCATTACTGTGCATGACATAGTCATGGAAAACCAGCATTATCCCAGAGAGGGAAAAGGTATTAAAAGATTAAGGTGAAATAGGAGATAGTGACTATTATTTAAAGGAACTCTTTAAATCATCAGATATAGTCAAAAATTTGATAGAAATAAATTCACCTCCATTTTTATTCCCCATTGGTGTGTGGCCGGCTTATGATAACAAATTATAAAAAAAAATAAAAAAGGTGTTGTCTTTGTTACTTCTGAGTATAGTGTGAATATATTTACAACCCCATACATTGTCCTTGACATGTCAAAGATAATGTTAAGTGAAAAGCATAGAGATATTTGGGTGACAGGTACGCTAAGAATCCAGACATTACCACTATACAATTCATCCTTGTAACCAAAAACCACTTGTACCCCAAAATCCATCAAAATTTTAAAAAAATACTTTAAATGTAAAAGAAAATTCCAAGTCATGACAAGGGATATAATAAACTTTTAAAGACTAATGTGAATGTAAATTACAGTAGCAACCTGGTTGGTCCCAGAGATTTTTGATTTATCCCTCATGTCCTGGTTAAATTATTGGTAGCACAAATTTTAGTATTAAAATATCCCAGATTGGTTGGCTCTCTATAAATATTTTGTCATAGTACAAACAAAGAAAGTTATCAAAGACTACTGGGGTATTTATAAAACACTCAGTAGGCAAATTAAAACAGTTTCTACAGGTCAATAATGGGACAATTTGAATATCAATAAGAATGATAATGCATTAGAAATATATCAATATTTTAAATCAGTGTGTCTTTTTATGAGATTATTTCTTCTCATAAATTAAGAAATTTAGAATATTATGATATTTATAATCCCTAATAAGATATAGGAACTAAGTTATAATCATCAAGGGTTTCTAACATCACAAATAAAAGGTGACTATTATGTACCTCCTAATTTAAAAATCAAATAAGAAACAATCTATAAAGCATTCTTGTGAGAGAGAGAAAGAGAATATCAGGCTTCTAAATATACTTGACAATTTAGGAATAACACAATGACAAAAGAACTTGTTTAACAAGTCTCCAATTGTAATCAGAAAAAATCCAGAACATGAGTAAATCTATACCCAGTTTATTCATTGAATAGACAGTGATTAGTATAGATAGAAAGTACTTTGATGATATTAGGAAGTTATTATTATGTGTTTTGAGTTTATTAACAGTGTTTTGGATATATTTTTATGAATATTCACTTTTTACATATATATACTAACATGGTCATGAATGAAATTGTATGGAACTGAAATGTGCTTCAAAATAATCCATGGAGGTGTTGGGAGAAGTATGTGGAGTGAAAATAAGACAAAATCAGCCAAGGATTGACAGTTGTAGAAAACAGTAAATTGTTGCATTTGCACTGCCTTTATTATTCCTTACTTTTAAAGTATCTTTAAGATTCTTTGTAATAAAACTTTAACAATCCACTTCTGTTTTCCTTCCAACCAGTTCTATTATTTGGGATTTGCAGAGGTAATTATTTTGATTAAATAGAGGTAATGGTTGGCTAAGCGGAAATTCATTGCTTAAAGGCAGCAATTGATGTCAGAACTAATATCATGTGTTTTGTCATTAATTCCAAGATGAGACCCTCATTGACTTTCCTTGATATATAAATTGCTGCAGAAGGTTTTTATTATGCAGACTGCATTTCACAGAAGGAAAGGAGGCGGATCTTTGATCAGGCCCTGATTTTTCTTTGCGGATTTGTTTAATGTAGTATTTATTTAAACATATACCAATATAACATAAATGAAACCAGGAGGTTTCATATTTGTCATTTCAGCAGAAAGAAAATGTTAAGAACAATCTAGGTGGGAATAAATTGTTTGTGGTTTAAATAAAAATGAAATGTGTGTTCTAAGTCATACATTGATCCATTTTGGATGTTGGGTGATGCTGTGCTTCACTTAGCTATCCTCAAAAGAGGGTATATTCCTAGGATGGGGGCTCAGTTGATTTTTTGACTCATACTATTATAAATGTTATAGTAATTTCTCAAATTTTTTATGACTTTGAATGTTATGCTTCACCAATAAATATCACTCAATAAAAATCAGTTTCTAAGGGGGAAAGAATGGAATTCAAGTGGCAATATTCTCCAATATTAAATATTTTTCATCTGAGGGTAGCAAATATGTGCAAACTCAAATGGTGATATCATTAGATAAGAATTTTTTCAAAAGAGCTTTTCAACATAATTACAAGATATATATATATATGTACACACACATATATATATGACTAGAAAAATAAATAAAAAGAAGTTTAAAATATATAAATAAATAAATAATAAAGGGAAACAAGCTAGGCAATGAAGAGGAAGACAAGGAATCCAGAGAGCTAGGATGCCTTACTCTGGATTTAGGAAATGTCTCTAAGAGAAAATTTAAACAATTCTACTCCCAGTAACAGTTAACTTAAAATAGTTTGGATGAAAATTATATTTTTTTTCTGTTCTACAATAAAATAAAAGTTCAAGTATAAAAGGCAAGGCCCTACTTTTCCATCTAACAAATATAAATCATATTTAAGCATGAATATTGCTTTAATAGTGAGTACATGTTTGACAAATGAGTGGGAATTTTCTTAGTTTTTTTATTAGAAAATATATTAATATAGTGTCTAGATATTATTTTCAAGTTTCAACATAAATATATATTTAAAGTATGCTGGCAAAAATACTTTGAGTACTTTCTTAAATATAGGTAAATCTTGGAGATAATGCAAATTTGGTCCCAGGCCACAACAATAAAGCAAATATTACAATAAAGCTAGCCACACAGTTTTTCTGGTTTCCCAAAGTGTATAAAAGTTATATTTACCCTAGAGTCTATTAAATGTGCAATAGTAGCATCTCTAAAAAGAATTTACACACCTTAGTTTTAAAAGATTTTATTGTTAAAAAAATGCTAAAAATCATTGGAGCCTTCAGCCAGTTGTAACTATTTTGTGGTGAAGGGTCTTGCCTTGATGTTGATAGCTGGTGACTGCTCAGGGTGGTGGTTACTGAAGGCTGGGGTGGCTGTGGCAATTTCCTAAAATAAGACAGTAATGAAGTTTGCTGCATTGTTTGACTCTTCCTTTCACAATAGATTTCTTCATGGAAGAATGCCATTTGATAGCATTTGATAGCATTTTACCCACAGTAGAACATTTTTTCAAAATTGGAGTTAATTTTCTCAAACCCTGATACTGCTTTATCAATTAAAGTTATATAATATTTTAAAATCTATTGTCATTTCCATAATATATCACATCTTCCCCAGGAGTAGATTACATTTCAAGAAACCATTTTCTTTGCTGATCCATAAGAAGCAAATCCTCATTCATTAAATTTTTTGTCATGAGATTACAGCAATTCAGTGACATCTTCAGACTCCACTTCTAACTTTAGTTCTCTTGCTATTTCCATCACATCTGCAGTTCCAACCTCCACTGAAGTCTTGAAGTCCTTATAGTCATCCATAAGGGTTGGAATCAAATTCTTCCAAACACCTATTAATGGTAACATTTTGACTTCCTCCTATGAATTCCAAATGTTCTTTTTTTAATTTCAAAATATTAGTGAGATACAAATGTTTTGTTACATGTATATCTTGTATAAATGCTTAAGGCAGGGCTCTTAGTGTGCCCATGACCAGAATAATGTTCATTGTACGTGATCGGTAGGTTTTTACTCCCACACCCCTCTCTTTGTGCCTGTGTGTGCCCACTGTTTAGCTCCCAACTATTACTAAGTACATGATTTTACATTACTGAGATACTTCACTTAGGATAATGGTTTCCAGTTCCATACAACTTGTTGCAAAGGACATTTGGCTGAGTAGTAAAATAGATCCAGGTGTGAATACAGAGAAAAAGGAACACTTAGACACTTACACAGTTATTTGGGGGCTGCAAATTAGCACATTCTCTAGGGAAAACAGTATGGAGATGAATCACAAGTGTTCTTAATAGTATCTAGAATGATGACTCCTTTCCAGAAGGTTTTCAATTTACTTTCCTCAGATGAATTAGAGAAATCACTATTTTGACAGTTATATCTCAACAGTGGGCTTCAAATATTCAGTAAGCCATGCACTAAACAGGTGTGCTCTTATCCAGGGTTTGTTGTTCTATTTGTAGAGTACAGGAAGGGTAGACTTAGCATAATTCTTAAGGGCTCTAGATTTTTTGGAATAGTAAATGAACATTGACTTCAATTTCAAGTCTCCAGCTGCATTAGCCCCTTAACAACAGAGTCAATCTGTCCTTTAAAGATTTGAAGTCAGGCATTGACTTCTCCTCTCTATCTATGAAAGTCCTAGATGGTATCTTCTTCCAATATAAGGCCATTTTGTCTACATTGAAAATCTGCCGTTTTTTGGTAGCCACCTTCATCAATGATCTTAGCTAGATCTTCTGGGTAAGCTGCTGCAGCTTCTACATTAGCACTTGCTGCCTCACCTTGCACTATAATATGATGAAGTTAGCTTCTGTTCTTAAACTCCATGAATCAACTTCTGCTAGCTTCCAACTTTTCTTCTGTAGCTTCCTCACCTATCTCCATCCTCATAGAATTGAAGAGAGGTTAGAGCCTTGCTCTGGATTAGATTTTAGCTTAAGGAAATATTGTGGCTGGTTTGATACTCTATCCAGACTACTCAAACTATCTCCATATCAGCAATAAGGCTATTTTACTTTCTTATGATTTGTGTATTTGCTGGAGTAACACTTTCAATTTCCTTCAAAACGTTTCCCTTTGTATTTACCACTTGGTTAACTGTTTGGCATAAAATGCCTAGCTATGGACCTCTCTTGGCTTTTAACATGCCTTCCTCACTAAGCTTAATCATTTCTAACTTTTAATTTAAATTGAGAGTTTTACGACACTTCCTTTCCCTTGAACACACTTTGAGGTCATTATTGGATAAATTAGCCTAATTCAGTTTTTTGTTTTTTGACATTTGAAAATGCTTTCTTTTTTTATTCATTTGGCATTCTAAATTATCAAAGGTGTAATCCAATTCTTAAGAGAAATAAATTGCAACTGTGCTGCTACAATAGGTTTCTTAACTATTAAGTTTTAAAATAGAAAATGTCTCAGGGAATAGGGAAGCCTGAGGAAAAGGAGAGAGGCAGGGAACAACCAGTCAGTGGAGCAGTTAGAATACATGCAACATTCATCAATTAAGTTCACCCTCTTACGTAGGCATGGTTCATGGCATCCCAAAACAATTATCATACAATAGCAACACATCACATAGCAACAACAAAGGTCACTGATCACAGATCATCATAACAGGTATAAAAATTAAAAAGTTTGAAATGTTGCAAGAATTACCAAAATGTGACATAGAGACACAAAGTGAGCATATGCTATTGGGAAAATGGCACCAATAGACTTGCTCTACATAGGGTTCCCACAAACCTTCAGTTTGTGAAAATGCAATATCGGAGAAGTTCAGGAAAATGAGGTATGCTTGTACCTCCAGTGCTTTTTTCACTGAAACTTTCTTCATGTGAATATGTAGCTTTTTAAAAACTTGTTCATTTCTTCATTTAATTTATTACAGTGATGGAAGAAGAATTAAAATTGTTCTAATAGTAACTTTAGTTGCAATTTTCAAAATTTCTATGATTGGGAGGTATCATTGTGATTAGCATTTAAAAAAAATTAAATTTATCTTTGAGTTAATTTAGTTTCCCCCAAATGAAAGCATTTGCACTTCTATTATAGTATTTTAATGTTATTTAACATAAATTTATAATATTTGGAGTGTGAAAGTACATATATTTACACATACACATATGCACATGTGTATACAACTTACAACTTATTTTTATGCAATATTTGTTCATAGCTCTAGCATGTTTTCCATTGGGCTTTTATTCTAGTTTTATAAAGCTCAAATATACTCAGGATATGCTTTGCAAATATTTCTCATTGTGTAGTTTGCCTTTTTACTCAGCTATGATGATTTTTAGTATAATTTATTTAAATTATATACGATCAAATATGTCAATATTTTCTCTTTTAGCACTTCGGAGTTTGTGTAATAATAACACATATCCTCCACTCACATGTGGTGACTCATGCATGTTTTCTTCTATCACTTGTCTTGCTTTATTGTTACATTAAAATCTTTGTCTACTTTAAATATATATCCTGATGTAAGATATGAGGAACAGGTCCAATTTTAACATTCTCCATATGACTCTTTAGTCATTCTAGAATCACTTATGTAAAACACCATCCTATCTGTGCTAATTTGAGATTTTAACTTTATCATACATGAAATTGCCACAGTAAATTTTTCTTTTTCATTTTAAGGAAATATTTTTTAGGTAGACTATGCTGTGCAAATGACTATAAAAATTTCAAAAAGTTTGCCTATTCTAGTACAATTAGACTTGTTTTTTTCTAAAAACACAATACTTAGTATAGCAATGAAAAGCAAGTGAGAAAAAGCATGTATTTGTTTTTCCACTGATCTTCCCAGTATATCTTCCAACATTCAAAATAGCACTGGTTTGTTCTGTGCTTTCAAAAATCCTGGTTAGCAGTTCAGTAATAAAAAGAATTTGTCTTCGATTCTTCAAATTGAACTCTTAATCTGTCATCCACTACTGTCACAAAGTAATCAGATAACATTCTAGGCTATGGCACAATCTACAAACTAATAATTACAGGTTATGTCTTCCAACTACCATAATTTTATTCTTAATAAATGGGCTATATCACTTGTAAAAAAAAAAAAACACTTCTTCATAGCCCAGGATCGAGCCTGAGTGCAGGCAACCTGGTGTTCTCCTTGGGTTTGTCACCAAGCCTACATGGCAAGCTAAGCTTAGTCATTACAACATTATTGGCTGAAAGACAATGAGAATCATCCCTCAAATTAGGTAAATTGGGCAAACTTTTTTCTAAAGATATTAGCCTAAATTGTCCTTCTGTGCATTCATTTTTCCTGTCTGACACCTGATATTTTTTACAGGGTGAGAGGGAAGTGAACAATTTCACAAATAGCTGAGAGCCTGTGCCACTCTTTTTCCTACCAGCAGTGCAGGGAAATATCAATAGCCATATCCAAAAGAGAGCACATCAGTGTCCATTTTAATAATGTTTATCACATTTTTCACCTGTGATGAACTATTTCTTTTTAAAAATAGAGACATAAATAGATCCATTGGTAAGATTGAGAATAAAATGCACAGGGAGTTTATTGACTCATTTCCTGCAGAGTCCTCTTGATATTAGTGCAACCTTTGTGGAAAAGAATTTGGAGATATCTCAAACAGCTAAAAATAGAAATACCATTTGACCCTGCAATAGCATTGTTGGGCATCTACCCAAAAGAGCATAAGACATTCTATTATAAAGACATCTGCACCCGAATGTTTATAGCAGCACAATTCACTATTGCACGGTCATGGAAACAACCCAAGTGCCCATCAATTCATGAGTGGATAACTAAAATGTGGTATATGCTTACCATGGAATATTACTCAATCCTAAGAAATGACAGTGAGCTAACACCATTTATGCTATCCTGGATTAAGCTTAAGCCCGTTATCCAAAGTGAGGCGACACAAGACATGGAAAATGGGCTCCACATCTACTCGCCATCAAATTGGTACTGACTGATTTAAACTTTGGTTTTCAAATGGTGGCAATGCTCA
>VSMD01101767.1:0-24231 GCA_008750895.1 Mirza zaza
TCTCTCTTGAAAAACAGCTCTCCTACACCCTTCTGGAAGATAAGCGCAGGGCTGGGATTCCTTCCTCTATTCTGCGTTACTGTCATCCCACTACGGTAGACGTGAAGCGCTTTCCTCGTCGCTGCACACAAGTGGGCCCCAGGCACAGAACCGGCCCTGAGACCCAATCGCTCCACCCTGCATCCCTTTCCCCATGGAGCCGAGCTTCCTGGGCCAGTCCCACTCCCTTGTCCCTTCTCCTGCTGCCTGGAGAACCCATAGGATGCCACCTCCTCTGCCTCACCCTCCCCAACTCAGATTTACGGGGGTTGAGGGAGGGACTAGAGTTGTAAATTATAGATTCTTTGGCCTTCAAAAGCTGTGCCCTGGGAGTCTTTCTCATGCCCAGCATCAGCTCTGGGTTCAAATCCGGATCCCACCACTCACTAGCGCTGAAGGCTCTCGCAAGTGAAATAACCCCTCTGGGCCTCAGTTCTGTGTCTGTCATCTGGGGTTATTAAGACACCTACTCTCTAAAGCTGCAGTCCCCAGGCTGCGGACTGGTACCGTCCCTGGCCTCTTAAGAACCCGGCCACACAGCAGGAGGTGGGGGGCGGGCTCGAAGCTCCATCTGTATTTACAGCGCTCCCCATCGCTCGCATCACCGCATAAGCTCCGCCTCCTGCCAGATCAGTGGCAGCATTAGATTCTCATAGGAGCAGGAACCCCACTGAATACTGCAAATGCGGGGGGATCTAGGTTGTGCCTCCTTATAAAATCTAAAGCCTGACGAGCTGAGGTGGAGCTGAGGCGGTGATGCTAGCGCTGGGGAGCGGCTGCAAATACAGATCATCACTAGCAGAGAGGTTTGACTGCACAATAAATGTAATCCACTTGAACCATCCTGAAACTATCCTCCCCCACCCCCTGTTCGTGGAAAAATCGTCTTCTATGAAACCGGTCCCTGATGCCAAAAAGGTTGGGGACCGCTGCTCTGAAGTACTAGGATTAAATGAATTAGAACATGTAGGCGAGGATTAAAGAAATTCACACATTCAAAACGCTCAACTCAGTACCTGGCGCAGAGCAAGTGCCCGAGCGTTGCCTCGTGTTATTGCTCTCGGATCCGGCTCATTTGGCAGCCTCCGCCTGGAGAGCCGTTTCTCTCCTCCCTGGCACCCCCACGTCCCCCGACTAAGAGAGCGAGAAGCGTTGTAATCCTTCAATTTCACGGCTGAGGGTAAAGCGAGCAGTCGGCGGCAGGCATCGCGGGAGCGCTCGGTTACCGGGCGGGGTGGGGGGCCCCCGCAGCCGGGCTGGGGGTGCAGGAGCAGCCCCGCGCCGCCCCGCATCGCCGCCCCGCATCGCCACCCCGCAGGGCGCGCTCTCCGTGCCCGACGGAGGTTAGCACGGTGTGCGCGCTGCGGCGGGGCGGAGCAGCGCGGGCCCCACGCGGGGCAGGGTGGCCCGGCGCCTCCAGGTGTCCCCCGCCCGCCCAGAGCCAGACGCAGCCATTAGGCGGACGGTTGCACACAAACGAGCCCCGGGCTGCAGGCCCTAATTAAGTAAACACCGGCTGGAGGGCTGTTGAGCGCGCTCATTTCCGCCTCCTTCCCCGGCACTCAGCGTTCCGAGCGGGGGCGGAGACGCGAGGGGAGAAATTGAGAGTCAGCTCTTCCGCCTGCGACGTGGACCGCGCCGCTGCCTTCTCCTTAGCTCCTCCACTGGGTCGTTCACGCGTTCATTCATTTAACAGAGACTTGCTGGCGGCCTGCTCTGCGCCAAGCACTGAGGGTGCAACAGTGAACAAAACAGACAAGCATCCCTGCACCCTTGGACTTGCCATCCCAGAGCGCGGAGGGTAGAGGAAAGTAAAGAGAAATAAGTAAATACATCATACGTGAGCTGGCCATGCGTGCCGTGTGGAAGAGCAAGGACAGACCGGGAAGTGCAGATTCGCTGGGCAGGAGGTGGGGTTGGAAATTGTAAAGGAAGGGACTAGAGCAGCGGTCCCCAATCTTTCTGGCACCAGGGATTGGTTTCATGGAAGACAATTTTTCCAGGGACCCGCTGGGGGAGGGGGTGGGGGTGGTTTCAGGATGATTCAAGAGCGTTTGTTATTACATTGTAACATATAATGAAATAATTCTATAACTCACCATAATGCAGAATATTACGCCACTGCTGATCTGACAGAAGGTGGGGCTCAGGCGGTGATGTGAGCGATGGGGAGCGGCTACAAATACAGATGAAGCTTTGCTCACTCACCCACCGCTCACCTCCTGCTGTGCAGCCCCATTCCTAGCAGGCCACCTACGGATACCGGTTGGGGACAGCAGGACTAAAAGAACAGGTGGGATTCAGGAACTAACGGGGGTGTCGAGGCACCAGAAACAAGCAGGAGTGGGATAGCATTACTGCTTTGAGGACCGAAGTGCAAAGAGAGGAAATGGTGTTATTGAAAGTTTCTGGGCTGGCTCCCTCCTTTGGCTTCTGTGCGCTGGTGCTCCTAACAGCCTGCGCCTATGACTCTCTTTGGTCCCTTTGCCCTTGCAAGGGAGTGCTCAGGAGTTTACTTCCCCAGCCTGAAGGCAGTGACCAACTGATGCAGGAGTTTGGACACCCAGTTTCCTTCCCTCCAGTCAGACAAACTCCAAGATGTAACTAACACTCCAGGGTTCCCCTGCAGGAACTGAAGCCACCCTCTTTGGGACTTGGCCTGCAATCACACCCCTGCTTGGCTTCCTTCTCTTCTTTATCCTGCTTTTCCCACTCATTTCCCAGTTCCTCCTGGGAGCACTTCCTTAATAAGTCACTTCAGACACATGAATCCCTGTCTCAGGATTGGTTTCTTGGCATCCCGTTGCAGGTAGAGCAAGCTTGGGGTTGGGTGAAGATCAGAACTTCCATTTGGGGTGTGGTCAGAGGTGTGTACTAATGGCACATTGAGGAAGCTGTGGTGGTGTACACCAGTTCAGGGGAGATATTTATTTGTCACAATGGGAAAGCATCAATTCTGGGACACCCTGCAGAGAAAGACTTGCCCAGGTAGGATCCTCTGAGCCTTCTTCAGCAGTCAGAATGTTCACACGGTCTCCAGGGCTGCGACTTTTCCACTCTTTTTGCTCTTTCCAAAAGAACTGAGCCCTCCCAGGATTTCTGGTCTGCATTTCACATTTAAACACATGCTCCTCGCTGCCCTGGGAAGTCTCTAGTGCTGCACGTTCCTGAGTATCTGCCTCACTCTCCACTGCCTCTTTCCTCCCTGCCCAGAAGCACCTTGGAGTCGGGGATCAGGACTGCCAGACTCTAACATCTCCAGACTTCCCCACGGCACCCAACGGGGAAATGCCTATGGCACTGAAGTTAGGGTCCACGGACCTGAGTGTGAATCTTCCCTCTGAAAGTGACTGCCTGGGTGGCCTGGGGTGAGTTACTTAGGCCCTCTAAGCACGCTGGAGCTAGTGATTCCCACTTGGTGGGTGATGGTGAGATTTTCCCAACCTGAACTCCTGACCTGCCCCACAGATGTGACTCTTTCCCTCTCAGCCACAGGCACCTGTGTCCCTGCAGGGGCTCAGGTTGAGGCATCTTTCACTCTGCTCCCGCTGGCCTCCCTGCAGCACTAGGGGAGGGCGGGCCTCTGGTCTTTGCACTTGCTCTTCCCTCTGCCTGGATGCTCTTCCCCCAACATTCACCCACTCCTCTCCCCACTTCCCACAGGGCTCCACTCAGATGTGGCTCCCCAAGAGCCCCTCCCCAACCACCCTGCATAGATAGCCCGCTCCCATCGCCCTCTTCCCCCCTTTCCCTGCTTTATTTTTTTCATGGCACTTATCCCACCTTGATTTATTTGTATATGTGTAATTTTTTTTGAGAGGCAACATACAGTAATGATTAAGAGCAAGGACCCTCACACTGCCTGGCTTTGAATCCTGAATCCAGCTCTTCTTAACCGTGAGACCTTGGGCAAGTGATTTTCAACCCCTTGTGCCTCAGTGTTCTCATCTATAAAATGGGAATAAGCACAATAATACCTTCCTCATAGGTTCAGAGTTAGTATCAGTAAAGCACTTTAGGAGAAAGTAAACATAAGAGATCATCAAATTGTACTTATTATTCCCCTCCTCTCATCGAGTGGATTCTCTGTGAGAGGCAGGGATTTTTGTCTCTTTTGTTCGCATCTGTATCCCCAGTGCTTAGAACAGCCCGGCATAAAACAGATACTTGAATATTCATTTTTTTTAAATGTCTGTATTTTGTTTCTTTTTAATTATTTTAGCATATTATGGGGGTACAAGTGTTAAGGTTATGTATATTGCCCATGCCTCCCCTGCCCCCTGAATATTCGCTGAGAAACCAAGAAGATGGTAACTGTTAAGCATTTGTCGTGTACAAACTGCACAGTAGAAGGAAAATCAATGTTGGTTCCCTGGCCCACCTCACAGAGCTGATGAGATCCAATCAGTACTATAAGGGAAAGTGTTTTACAAAGTGTCATACAAATCATGCAAGTCATAATAAAATGAACTGCTAGCATTTTCTGATGACTCACCGGATACCAGACTCTATGCTAAGCACTTTCATGCATAATCTCATCTATCCTCATAACTCTACAAAGTAGTTCATGTTATTCCTATTTTACAGACAAGGAAACTGAGCTTAAGTCCCTTGCCCAAGGCTACACAGCCAGAGCAGAGGCAAAGCCACAGGCTAGCCCGATTCTATCTCACTTCAAAACCCACTGCCTGACTTAGTTGCCAACCTGCCATCCATAAAGATTTGCTGGAAGAATCATTGTGGGGAATAAGTCTTTGGTATATTTGGAAGCATTCCATAATACCCGATCCTTTCTCTAAGAACCTTTCAAAATAAACATATTTGCCTTTGGTCCAAGGTTAAATTCTAGGTCCTCGAAGAAACATTTAGAAAAAGCATTTCTTCCCATTTTTGGTAGTAAAATTCCCAGAGCTTCAGTCTCACAGAGCACACTTACAGGGCTGTGTCCCAAAGACGTCGGGTGAATTCCAGCCCTATTTCTAGGAAGTTGCCTTAAAACTGGGTGAGGCCCTATTTCCTGGCACCTTCTACCCAGAGTGCCCTGCACAAATGACTCCACAATTTTACTTCTTTGTGTCTGTTCCTGAACTCCCTGGGACTCTCCTTTTTGCCCAGTGAGCCAGCTACTACGATGTGTCACTTCTGAATCCTTAAAGGTGCTATGGCAGCCTGTCCCCAGGAGAAACCTGATCCGCATACCTTCCGTTTCCCTGAATCTTGGGTGGGGCAGTGCTGTCTTCAGCGCTGGCGAAGTTTTGCCACGGCCTGAGCTGTCAGTTTCCAGAGCTCAGAGGCCGAGCATTTATGTATGTGTGTACGTTGAGGGCAAGGAATCAATTAATCAATAAGCACTCACGACGCCCTGAATCCCAGTAGTTAGCTGAGGTCTAGAGTCTATGAGAACTTTAGGGCCAAAGAGGACCTTAGAGAAAATAATAATAACAACAAAATAATAATAATCTGCCCACAGAGCCATTCTTCATCCTTTCCCTAAAAGACCAAGGCGACTGCTGCAGACTGCGCTTCCCAGGCTTTCTTGAGAGACGCCTTCTTGCCAGGTTCAGCCAAGGGGAGGCACTCCTGGGAGGCTGAGGGTGGAGGATAAAGGAGGAAGCCAGAGTCCTTCTCCTCCTTCAGCAGTGTCTTAGAAGTGGCTGTGTCATCTGAGGCTCCAACTCCTGTGTGGAGCTGCCAGGGGACCCCAGACTCTGGGCTCCAGTAATACCACCTTCCCTCCCTTCTTCTTGCTAAGGGGTAGATGATTTTTATGCCACCTAATCTTTGAGTGGCATCCCTGTCCCCCTGTTTGGCTTCTCAGCCTCTCCATTACCTCTGCATTAAATTCCTTCTGGTTTAAATACTCACCGTGGTTTCTGTCTTCCTGATTGGACCCTGACTGACATAAAATAGTTAAGACGTACACAGTACGTTCTATGCGCCAGACACTGTTCTATGTGCATGATGCCAGTCGGCTTATTTAATTCTACCATCAGAGGAACGATTACATTTTACAGAGGAGAAAACTGAGGCACAGAGAGTGTGATCTAGCCCAGGGAGATCCTAAATCTGGATGCATATCAAAAATTGCCCAGGAAGCCAAAGGCTGTGATGGATGCCATCCTAGCTCTACTGAATCGGGACTCTCTAGTCTATAGGGCCCAGGAATTTGGACGTTTAATAAGCGCCCCAGGTGATTCTGATGCAGCTAACCCAGCAGCACCCTTCCATGGACTGGGTACTATTCGGGAATCTCTAACTTTGTTTTGGTGACGAGGACACCGAGATTTAGATCAGGAATGTGACCTGTCTGTGGTTGCACAGAGCAAGCTCAGTAGCAGACAGAAAGAGGGCCAAGGTCAGTGCTTTCTGTCTCTCCACCACCTTCTCATTCAAGGTCATATGGCTGGTTCTGATGTTTGGACTTGCTCCCCCTGTGAGCTATCGGAAACTACTTCTTATTAGAAATGTTTTGGAAAATTCAGTGTATAAACAGACATGTATGCGGGATTGCTGAATGGTTGATCAGTGTTTGGGAAAAGAAAAAGGGAGGCAGTTTTTAATCCACTTAATCTCTTATTTTCCAGCTGTTCTGAATAACTTTAGAGAGCTTGTTAACCCTTCCCCCATACTACCTTCCCCTTACTGACTCAGTAAGACTGTGGTCTAGCCAAGAATCTCTATTTTTTAACAGGGGTCCAAGGTGAACTGACAGTTCTAGAGAATAGGATCAAAATCCAAAAAGCCCAGAATCTGAATGGATTTCAATAAATAACATCAACTCCACAAGGATTGGATTTTTCTCTTTTTTTCCCCCATTGCTGTATTCCAAGTATCAACAATAGTGCCTGGCACACTGTAGCTACTTAATGAATATATATGGAATGAAAATATCATGACTTTTTTTTGTATTTTGAAACTATTTTCTGTAGAGTTATTCAATGATCCTCACAATGGATCGAACAGATATTACAGTCCCCAATTTATAGAAAATGAAACTGAGTTCAGCGAGATCAGGTGACTTGCCAGTTCACAAAGCCAAGAGAGCTCTCTCCATGAAATTCTTCTCTCCCAGCAGACAGGATGAAAGTGGTGAGAAGGAACACGGGCAGAAGCATGCAGATATGAATGCAAAATAAACTACCAGGATAAATAAAATAACTTGGTCAGGATGAGGAATTCTAGTATTTCTCACTTAGGAAGGAGATTGGAGGCTTGTTAGTCTGTGAACCATATGAGGGCAGTTTAAGTGTTTATTTAGTTCACCATTAGAGTCCCAGCAGTCCAGTTAGCAAACAGTAAGTGCTCAATGAATACTTACGAAATGAACAAATGGAGAATGGACACCAAAATCACATTTCTAGTGATGACATTTTGAGTAATTTTGTTGTCTCTCTCTCTCTTTCTTTTTGGCATATCTATATCTTTTTTCTTCTAGTTTTCTATAAAAAAAAGTGTTATTTGTGAGTTAAAAATCGGTCCCTTGCATGTGGAAATGTCTGCTCCTCATTCATTTGGGAGCAAGAATACACTCAAAACATGCTACATTAAAAAAAGTGTTCTTGACCAGGCGCGGTGGCTCACGCGTGTAATCCTAGCACTCTAGGAGGCTGAGACGGGCAGACTGCTCGAGGTCAGGAGTTCAAAACCAGCCTGAGCAAGAGCGAGGCTCCATCTCTACTATAAATAGAAAGAAATTAATTGGCCAATATATATAGAAAAAATTAGCTGGGCATGGTGGCACATGCCTGTAGTCCCAGCTACTCGGGAGGCTGAGGCAGTAGGATCGCTTGAGCCCAGGAGTTTGAAGTTGCTCTGAGCTAGGCTGATGCCACAGCACTCACTCTAGCCTGGGCAACAAAGCAAGACTCTGTCTGCAAAAAAAAAAAAAAAAAAAAAAAAAGGCGTTCTTGTGGTAGTTCATAGGCAGGAAGATCATCATTTGAGGCCATTAGTTCAAGACCAGCTTGGACAACATAGCAAGATCCTGTCTTTCAAAAAAAAAAAGCAAAGGAGTTCTCAGGGCTGGCAACCTTACAGTAGAGGTTGAATGGTAGAATATTTCTCCTACATAAAAGACAAAAAAACAGAAGAAGCAGAAGAAGAAAAGAAAGAAAGAAAAAGAAATCTAAAAAACCCCAAACCCAATTTTATCTGAGCTCTAGTTTTCCAGGGTGTCAAATCCAGAACCTATAGATCAAACCAGAACAACCTCAGGTTCTCCCTTTGGACACTAGGCTGGGAAGAGAGAAGGGCCTGAACAAGAATCCAGCAACAATTCTGTTTGAGGCACTACCAATTCTCCTGCTTCCCAATACAGCTATCTAGCCCCCTGGGGTCCCCCTCCATCTGAATCTGGCAGGTGCCTGCAGCAGCCTTGGCTTTCACGCCCTCAGACACAATAGTTAAGGACACCGAAGCCCATTTGTCTGCCCTCCATAAAATAGTGACAGCAAGACAAAACACTATCAACACAAGTCTTTAAAAATTTAAAGAGCTTGATAAAGTCCTCCATTCAGCATCTGCCACGGAAGGAAATGGCCTTTGGCAAGTGCCTCTGTCCCCTACCCCCACCCCACACCCCCAGACACCTTCCTAACAAACACCCCACCCCTCCTCCTCTTCCAGCTGCCTGCTGGAGGGCACCAGTCCCCCTGCCTGAGGAGCTGGAGGATGGGGAAGCCTCTTATAGTCACAGGGGTGCAACTAATGAGTTGGTGCTCTTCAAGCATTTTGAGGATCAAAGCCTGAGATCTGAGGCCTTGGCAGGAAGGTAGAGCCTGCAGGCATGGGTGGACCCAAACCAAGAGGCCCCATCACTTCCATGAGGTGCTGTGCATACTCGGCCTGCAAACAGACAGGTGTGAGGGCTGATGAGCAGGTCAGGACCCCAAGCTGATGCTGCAGAAAAGGAAGGATGTGGAACCATTGTAATTAAGTTAATACAGGAATCTGGGAGGGACAGGGAGAAGTAAAAAACAAAGAGGAAGAAAGAAAACAAAACAACAATCACTCGATCTCACCAGACCAAATTAGCCTATGTTAGAATTTTAGCTAATTTGGTCCCAGTCTTTTTCCTATGTATAACATTTTTAAAATTTATGAAACTAGTATCCTTTTTGTAGAATAAACAAAAAGGACATTGTGATTAAAGCTAAACTATTTCTTGATTTCTACTCAGAAACCCATTGCCATCTTTGCCTCGGAATAGGCAAACACTCTAAAGAGGTGGTTTATGTCCTTCCTGCACTTTTAAAGTATTTTTATGTAAATATTATAGTTCTACAACTGACTGTTTTCCACACAATAATATATTTTTGAGAATTGTCCAAGTCAATATACATGAAATTTATTCCTGTATTGCCTATAGAGTACGCCAGCACAGATGTGAACCACATTTGTGGGTGGTCCTGTAATACCAATAGCTGACACTTAATAGCCTTCCTCTCTATAAGAGGCTGTTCTAAGTTTTCTCTGTACATTAACTCCTTGAATTCTTTCTTTCTTTCTTTTTTGAGACAGAGTCGCACTCTATTGCCCGGGCTAGAGTGCTATGGCGTCAGTCTAGCTCACAGCAACCTCAAACTCCTGGGCTCAAGCGATCCTCCTGAGTAGCTGGGACTACAGGCATATGCCACCATGCCCGGCTAATTTTTTCTATATATTTTTAGTTGGCCAATTAATTTCTTTCTATTTTTAATAGACACAGGGTCTCCCTCTTGCTCAGGCTGGTTTCAAACTCCTGATCTTGAACAATCCTCCCGCCTAGGCCTCCCAGAGTGCTAGGATGACAGGCGTGAGCCATTGCACCTGGCCTTCTCCTTGAATTCTTATAAGGACCTGGGAGGACAGAGGGATAAGTCAAATAAATTTCTCATCGTCACACAGCTGGTAGGTGGCAGAGAATTTGGGACCCAAGTCTGGGGCCTCTTACTCACTGCATCACCTGGCCTGCACTGGGCTTGTGTTCCAGTTTTTCATAATGCAAGAAAGGTGTCAATACTGTATCAGTTAGGTATTGCAGGGTAACAAACCACCCCAAAACACAGTGGCTTAAAATAATAACTACTGGTTTATTATTTCTCAAGGTTCTGTGGGTTGATAAGGTGGTTCTTCTCTTCTTACCTGGAGTTACTTAGTGGCTGCAGTCTACTGGCAGCCTGGCTGGATGGAATGAGCACTGAAGCTGCAAAGTCTCCTAAGGCCTTGGCTCAGAACTGGACAATAATCATCTCTGTGGAATTCTATTGATGAAAGCAAGTCACAAGACAGGCTCAGGTCCAAAGGCTGGGGAAATAGACCTCACTTCTTGATGGGAGGGGCTGACAAAGAATTTGTGGCCATTTCTTAATCATCTAAAGTAACCATCCTTATATCGTATGTACTCCGTATATATAAGGAGTATATCGTATATACTATCGTATATATAAGGTATATATACGATATACCTTATATCGTATATACTGGTGCACAGGGGCAGGAGTGTCTCTACAGTGTGTACCAAGAAGTAAAATTGCTGGAACTGGACTTTTCAACTTCAGTTTTTTTTTTTTTTGAGACAGAGTCTCACTTTATTGCCCAGGCTAGAGTGAGTGCCGTGGCGTCAGCCTAGCTCACAGCAACCTCAAACTCCTGGGCTCAAGCAATCCTGCTGCCTCAGCCTCCCAAGTAGCTGGGACTACAGGCATGTGCCACCATGCCCGGCTAATTTTTTCTATATATATTAGTTGGCCAATTAATTTCTTTCTATTTATAGTAGAGATGGGGTCTCGCTCTTGCTCAGGCTGGTCTCGAACTCCTGAGCTCAAACGATCCGCCCACCTTGGCCTCCCAGAGAGCTAGGATTACAGGCTTGAGCCACCGCGCCCGGCCTCAACTTCAGTTTTTAAATCACACAAAGGTTTTTTTTTATTGAGATATAAATCATATGCCATAAAAATCACCATTTTTATTTTATTTTATTTTTGAGACAGAGTCTCACTCTGTTGCCCAGGCTAGAGTGCCGTGGCGTCAGCCTAGCTTACAGCAACCTCAAACTTCTGGGCTCAAGCAATCCTTCTGCCTCGGTCTCCCGAGTAGCTGGGACTACAGACATGTACCACCATGCCCAGCTAATTTTTTCTATATATTTTTAGTTGGCCAATTAATTTCTTTCTATTTTTAGTAGAAATGGGGTCTCGCTCTTGCTCAGGCTGGTTTTGAACTCCTGACCTCAAGCAATCCGCCCACCTCGGCCTCCCAGAGTGCTGGGATTACAGGTGTGAGCCACCGCACCCGGCCAAAAATTCACCATTTTAAAATGGTGAATTCAAGAGTTTATAGGTTATGCAACCATCACTATTATCTAATTTCAGAACATTTTTATTAACCCAGAAAGAAATATCTTACCCATTAGCACTCACACCCTCACCCCCACCCTTAGCCCCGGCAACCACGTATGGATTTTTCTATTCTTCACATTTCATACAAATGGCATCATATGATATGTGGTCTTTTGTGTCTGGCTTCTTAAACTTAGCCTAATGTTTTCAAGGTTCATCCACATTGTAGCACATGAGTACTTCATTCCCTTTAATGGCTGAGTAATAGTCCACTGTATGTATATATTACATTTTGCTCATATATTCATCAGTTGATGGACATTAGGATTGCCTCTGCTTTTTGTCTATTATGAATAATGCTGCTATGAACATTCATGTACAAGTTTTTGTACAAACACGTTTTCAATTCTCTTGGGTATATGCCGTGGAATATAATTGCTGGGTCATAATGGTAACTCTATCTTGAACTTTTTGAGGAGCTAACAAACTGTTTTCCAAAGTGCTCCTCTATTTTACATCACCTCCCCAGCAATGTATTAATAGAAGGTTCCAATTTCTCCACGTCCTTCCCAACACTTACTATTGTCTATTTTTGCAATAATAGCCATCTAACTTTGTATAAAATGGTATTTCCCAAGTAGGGAAGTAAGTGGTTTTGACTTGCATTTTCCTAATGACTAATGATATTGAGCATCTTTTCATGTACTTGATGGTCATTTATATACCTTCTTTCCAGGAATTCAAATCCTTTGTCCATGTTTAAAATGGGTTACTTGTCTTTTTATTGTTGAGCTGTAAGGGTTCTTTTTTTTTTTTTTTTTTTTTTTTGAGACAGAGTCTCACTTTGTTCCCCAGGCTACAGTGAGTGCCGGGGCATCAGCCTAGCTCACAGCAACCTCAAACTCCAAGCAATCCTACTGCCTACATGCCTACAGGCATGTACCACCATGCCCGGCTAATTTTTTCTATATATATTAGTTGGCCAATTAATTTCTTTCTATTTTTAGTAGAGACTGGTCTCGCTCTTGCTCAGGCTGGTTTCGAACTCCTGACCTGGAGCAATCCGCCTGCCTCGGCCTCCCAGAGAGCTAGGATTACAGGCGTGAGCCACCGTGCCCGGCCTGTAAGAGTTCTTTATATATTCTGGATACTAGACACTTATCAGATATATGATGGACAAATATTTTCTCCTATTTTGGGGGTTGTCTTTTCATTTTCTCAATAGTGTCCTTTAAAGCACAAAAGTTATTTTTTTTTTTTTATTTTTATGAAGTCCAATTTATCTTTTGTTTTTTGACTGCTGATGTTTTTGATGTCATAGCCAAGAAACCACTGCCCAATCCAAGGTCCTAAAGATTTATACCTTCATTTTCTTCTAAGAGTTTTATAGTTTTAGCTTTTACATTTAAGGCTTTGCTCTATCTCGGATTCATTTTTGTATATGGTATGAGGTAAGGTCCAGCTTCATTGTTTTGCATGTGGATGTCCAGTTGTCCCAGCACCATTTGTTGAAAAGACTATTCTTTCTTTAAGACAGAGTCTGACTCTGTCACCCTGGCTAGAGTGCACTGGCATCATCATAGCTCACTGCAACCTCAAACTCCTGGGCTCAAGTGATCCTCTTGCCTCAGCCTCCCAAGTAGCTGGGACTATAGGCATGTGCCACCATGCCTGGCTCATTTTTCTATTCTTAGCAGAGAGTGGGTCTTGCTCTTGCTCAGGCTGGTCTTGAACTACTAAGCTCAAGCAATACTCTGGCCTCAGCCTCCCAGAGTGCTAAGATTATAGGCATGAGCCACTGTGCCTGGCTGAAAAAACTATTCTTTCCTCATTGGCATCCTTGTAGAGAATCGGCTGGCTACCATTACAATGTTAAATAGTAAGAATGATAGCCAGCATTCTTGCCTTGTTCCTGGTTGGGGAATAGTTCTATTATTTTACCATTAAGTATGCTGTTTGAAATGGATAAAATAAATATATATGTATGTAATATTATAATATGTAAAATATGTAATATTTTAACCAGGAGCAGGAATTTCCCTTTAATTTTGGTTCACTAATGTTTAATCATAAATGAGTGTTGAATTTTATCAGGTACTAACATTTTCCTCCAGGTATTGAGATGGTCACATTTTTCTCCTTGAACCAAATAACATGGTGCATTACATGAATAGATTTTCTGGTGTCCAAACGCCCTTGCATTCCTGGAATAACCAATTCCAATTATTTTCTACTGTGAGTTCCTTTTCCACTTCCCCATCTCAGTTCATGCCTTGGAGGGGCAATGTCATTTCCTGTCTTGGCCCCTTGTCAAAAACTCCAGTTTCTTAGTTGGAATGTTCTGGAGTTGCCAGAAGCTTGGACTTGCTCATTAGTGATGTGGTGGGAGTGGCCAAGAGGCTCCAGGGGAGACCCTGCTGCTTGAGGCTGTGTGAGTATTTGCTACAGAGGGACCAGGTGACAGCCAGATTGTGGGGGAAATAACAATCTTTCAAAGTTACCTACTTTTGCAATAGATTCAAATTCTCTGCCTGTGTGTATAAAGTTTATTCCATCTCATAGACTTTTTTTTCTTGCAAAAAGTGTATCTCTATCATTTTGTGTTTTGAGCACTTCTTTTGTACCAGACACTATGCCTGTGCTTTATTTATATGCTTTATTATCAATAATGCCAGCTACTATTTACTGATCCCCTCCCTGCTTCTGGCACTGTGCTAATTTTTCTACAAGGAGCATTTCATTAAATCCCCTTAATGACCTATGGGGTAGGTATTAACCTTTACACATGAGGAAACTGAGGCTGAGAGAGGCGAATGTGCCAGTGGCCCTAAGACAGACCCCACGTTCAAAGTCAGATTTGTCTCATTGCAGAGCCTGCGCTCTTAACCACTGCTGTACCTGATCTGGGTAATTAGCTTTGTCCGCACAAGTGTGGCATTTATAAAATGGCCTGTAAACTCCCATGATCAGTATTAAGTACTGGTGGCTCCGTGTGACCGGTGCGTGACTGAGCATTGCCAAGCGTGATTGGCTGGAGTCATTTGTGGTCTGATTGGTCTCAGTGTTGGCTGTGACACATGCTCACATGAGGTGTCTGCAGTAACAGCTCCCTTAGGGAAATTGTTATGTATGGTTGTTTTTTTTAAAGCTTAAACAAAAACCCACAGCTTTATTTGAGATGTAATTTATCTGCCACACAATTCCCCAGTTTAAAGTGTACGATTAAATGGTTTTTGTATATTCACAGCTTGTACAACCATTGCCATAATCCATTTTAGAATATTTTCATCACCCTAAAAAGAAGCTCTGGACCCATTAGTAGTCACTCCTCATTTCCTCTCAAACTTCGCAGCACCAGGCAAACACCAATCTGTTTTCTGTCTCTGTAGATTTGCCAATTTTGGACATTTTATATAAATGGAATCATACAATAGTCTTTTGTGACTGGCTTCTTTCACTTTAAATAATGTTTTCAAGGTTGATAACATAGCATGCATCAGTATTCATTTCTTTTTAATGCCCAGTGTTTTAGTTCATTTGGTGTTGCTATAAAAGAGTACCTGAGACTGGGTCATTTATAAAGAAAGATTTCATTAGCTCACAGTTCTGCAAGCTGAGAAGTTCAAGGGCATGGCCCTGGCTTCTGGGGAGGGTTTTATGCTGCCTTCAAACATGGTGGAGAAAGTCAAAGGGGGATTGGACACGTGAGAAGAGGGGAAAACCTGAGGGGTGTCCTGGCTTTATAACAACACACTCTCGAGGGAACTAACCCAGTCCCGCGAGAACTAACCCCAGTCTCATGAGAGCAAGAACTCACTCACTACCAGGAGAACAGCACCAAGCCATTCATAGGTACCTGTCCCCATGACCCAAACACCTCCTGCCAGGCCCCACCTCCCAACACCACCTCATTGGCGATCACATTTCAACTCAAGTTTTGGTGGGGACATATTCTATGGATATACCAGCTATTGTTGAGACATACGAGGGCTGTCCGGAAAGTATCCAGCCATTGTTAATAGGATTTTCCATATTACATGGCTGGATACTTTGCGGACTGCTCTCATACTTCACATACATCCACATGTAATCTACTCACTGAAAGTGTAAAATTCAATAGCTTTTAGTATATTCACACAGTTGTGCATATGTTAGCACAATCAATTTAAAAACATTATCATCACCCAAAAAGAAAAAAAAAAAACACAACCCTCTGTCATCAGTCCTAATCTCCACATGGTCCCCAGCCCTGGATGAGCACTGTTCTACCTTCTGTCTCTATGGATTTGCCTGTTCTGGGTGTTTCCTACTGATGGAACCATGCAGCATTTGGTCCTCTGGGACTGGCATCTTTCACTTCTTACCGTTTTCAAGGGGCATTCTCTGTTGATACTGGAATGACTAAAAATGTTAGATTCTTGCCGTTGGAGAGAAGGATAGTGTGGCAGAAAGTAAAGGCATCAAGGGACGAAGGGGACAGACTCAAGTCCTGTAGCTGTTGCTGTAAGGCGGGAAGCGAGTGGCCCAGTTTGAAGCCAGCTCACGTAAAGCGGGGTTTACTCCAGGGCACGCGACGATAGAAGATGACAAGGCTGGCTGCCAGCAACCAGAGCCAGAGAGTCAAGAATGAAGGTTGTGCTCTCTGGGGCCTCAAGGGATCTCACTTCCGCCTCCGCCAGCCCTTGCCTGTCTCTCCTGCAGCCGGCTTCCTCTTCCTCACCTGTCCCCATGGCTTCCACAGCTCCAAGACCAGGCAACCTTGCCCTTCAACTTTCACCTAACTGACTTCATCTCTGCCCCAAATTTCTAGGACAAAGAGCCTGGTCACACCAGTCTACCCTAAGAATTGGTGTCCCCTGAGTCTGTCTGTTGTCCATTCTCAGTTCAGTCAGCCATGGCCCGGGCGGTGTGGTCAAGTGGCTCAACGTGGCAGCCAAGGCAGTGACTGAGACTCTCAGGGCTGGACGTGGCTGGAGGGACATGGAGTAGCCTCACTGGCTGCCCAGGATGTGCAAACACAAGCAAACCCAGGAGGAGGCAGGGCAGCTGTGCTTGGGTGTCCCCCAGGGGTGCTGAGGAGTGAGGTGCTCCATGTATCCCCCGCCATCCTGGCCTGGGGCAGTTTCTGGCTCTTCAGCCCTCTTTGTCAATCCTGGTCAAAGCCTCAGGGTCGCTCAGGGTTAGCTGGCCAGACAGGATTCTGCCTTTTGGCCTGAGCAAGTCTGACTGATACTCTCTCCTCCCACTGACCAGTGCTGGTGAATTTCCTGAGACTTTTTCTCTTTTCGCAGAAGTTTCAGCAGAGAGCTTTTGTCACAAGAGATTGGCATGAGCCACACCCTGCTGAAGGCCCTTAATTGATTCTCATGGGGGAGACAAGAGAGATAAAGAGGCAAATGAGAGCAAGGGAAAAGACTCTCCAAGATCCTCTGAATTGTGGGGGAAAGGAGGGTAATTTTATTTTATTTTATGTATAGAAAGTATTATGATTAAAAAATACATACACTTGGTAAAAACCATCAAAAGGTTCAACAGGTTCATGGTGAAAAAAGTAAGTCTCCTTAGTTCCCTTCCCCCGGGGGAACCAGTTCCTTCTGTGTCCTTCCAGAGATATTCCAAAGAAGGAATCTTCTGCAACTTACATTTTTTACTTAATATAGCCTAGAGATTGTTCTCTGAGCAGGCTTTCTTATTCTTTTTTCCCCATTTTTAACTGCCGTATAGTATTCCACCGAAATGGATGCCCATAATTTACTTAGCTGATCCTCTATTGGGGAATATTTGACTTGTTTCCAATCTTTTACTACAACAAACAATGGTGCAGTGAATATCCTTGTGTACACATTATTTCACACATGTCAGAATATATCTGTAAGATACGTTCCTAGAAGTAAAATACTGGCTAAGAGAGGTATGTGCATTTTCAACCTTTATAGATTTATCTAAACTATTCTATATATCAATCAGAGTTCCATGAAAGAAACAGAAACCACTCTAGGTATTTCAAGCAGAAGGAGATTTAATAGAGTGAATTAGGTGCTCGCCAATTGTTGAAAGGGCTGGAAGAGAGGGCTTTAGCCTTGACCTTCAAGGAGGCCCCCAGGTCAATACAGAACTAACACTCCAGGGAAGCCACTCCTCTGAGGTCACCACTGGGCCTGCAGCCCGAAATTGGGATCAAAATTTCACTGTTTCATGCAGGATGTGGTTAGGAAAAAAAGAAAGACAGAAATGTCACTGTTGACACATCTGCCTCTTGACACCCAGGAAGCCAAAGAATGGACTCTGAATGTGCTGTAGAAAGATCTCAGGTCTCCATAACCTTACTTGCCAGCAGAAACAGCCAAAAAAAGAAGAAAAATGGACATTATCCTTCTGCCACCTACCATATCTCTCATCAATTCATCTAACTGGTAGGACCTAATTCATATCTGAAGCCCTAGCTGCAAGGGAGTCTGGGAAGTGTAGCGTTTAGCTTTCCAATGTCTCTGCTTAGAAGAGGGTGGGACAAGTTGGACTAAGAGAGCCAGTCCACAGCATTCACTACACCCGCCAGAAGAATGGTATCACATTATACTCCCACCAACATAGGGTCTTGTCAACTTTTTGAGCTTTGCTAATCCAATACATGAAAAACAGTACCTTATTGTCCTAATTGACATTTCTCTTATGAGAGGTTAAGCATCTTGTCTCACAGTCATCAAAATGTACATCTCCGTGAATGGAAGAATACAACATGAGTGCGCCCCCTGGAGTTGTGCAGCATGGTGACCCTGCAAAATAAATAAATGCCATTTGAATTTTTTCTGTGAATTCTTTATGCTCTTTGCCCATAGATGGTCTTTATTTTTTCATGATGTATTTAATTGGAAACATACATGGAGCCTAACTTTTTTTCCTTTGGGTCATCTCCCCCCAGGGTATGGTCCCAGCGAGGGGTGGGGAGGGGCAGCCTCTACTTGAAATGTCACAAGCCTGTCAAGTTCTGGCGCTCTAGAACTTCGAAATCAAATTGCATTCAAAGTGCTTCCCCAGTGCCAGTTTACACAAAATTCTAGTTTGCCTCCTGCCTGCTGCAGATTTAATTACGAATCAGGCTGGGTGGAGGGCTGAGGACCCAGCGTGCCTGGGGAGCTGGGCGGCCATTCCTGCCTGCTGGGCTTGCGTTCTTGCGGTTTATAATGTCTTCTCGGGTGAATAATAACCTGGAGTTCATGCCAGGCCTTTTGGTCTTTGTTGATGACCTGTAGGGACTGGGAGGCTCAGATCTCAAATTCAAGAACAGGCCTTTTAAGGCTGGTCAATCAATCAGGTTGCATAGTCTGAGCCACAGAAAGCACAAGCTGCTGATGCAGAAAGACCCAAGTACTCAGAGGAACACACCACTTGCCAGGAAGTATGGGGTTGAATTTTTTTTTCCTCTTGAAATTGGCCAGTTGCTGGTAGGTTTCAGGTGCTCAGTGGCAACGCCAGCCAGCAAGGGGTGCAATCATGGACTTCCCTATAAATCCCAATCTGATGAACCAAATTCCATCATTAGGTATTCACTCCTTTGGCGCAAACATTCCCCTAGTAACCCAGCACTCCCTCCTGACAGACCAATTACTTTCTACTTGGTCAGGCTCAAAGTGTCCTAGTCATTTTTCATCCCTTCTCCTCCTCCCCTCCCCCATCCAATTAATCACGAAGCCTCTTGATTATTCCTTCAGAGTGTTTCTGGGGAAGGCATATTGGAGTGATAAGAGCCCTGGCTGTGTGACCCTGAGCAAGTGATTCAAACTCTCTCTGAACCTCAGTTTCTCCATCTGTAAAGTGGAGGTAATAGACTTGTCAGATGAGGAAGTGAAACTGGATTCAAATGCCAGCTCCACCACTACTGGCAAGGCCTTTGGGTGAGTTACTCCATCTCCCAAACTTCGGTTTCCTTGCAGGTTGATGTGGGGATAGAGGAGGTGAGGGATGGAGGCGCTGAGCACACTGCCAGGCACATACACAGAATATTCAACAACCGGAGACCACACCATCCTTACAAACGTGGGCCATCCTGGGCTTTGCCGAGTCCTGCCTCTGCTTCCCAAGGTGGAAATGAGAAGGAAAACAGGCCAGGCAGGACTGTGATTTCAGCTGGGGAGCCATGAAATGGCAATTACAGAGTAAAAGCTTAATTATAGTTCCTTGGGAAGAGAAGTGAGGAATGCAATCTGGTGGGCAGGGAGGAGGGGCAGTAGGGAGGGGGCTGCAGGGGAGGGTCTGGGAGGAGTGAGGGATGAGACAGAGGCCCAAGAGGGAAAAGCTGAGCCATTGGGCAGGAGTGTCCCCACATCCACTAAAATAATGTCAACACCATTTTTATTTGATGTTTTGTTGTTGCTCTGATTACGAAAGCACTGTGTGTTTACTTTATGGAGCTTGAAAAATACAGACTGTTTCACCCATAACCCCACCGTCAAGATTTGATAGTGGCTGGTATCTACATGAGCCTCGGGGCGTGCCAATAGTGTCACAGATGTTTTACCCTGTAGTGTCTCCCGTAAAGACCCCACGAGTTGGCATTACTGTCCCCACTGCACAGGTGAGGTGAGGAAATGGTACAGAGAGAACGTAAGTAGCTTGTCCAGTGCGACACAGCTAATAAATAGCAGTGTCTGGATTCAAATCTGGCTACCTGGTGCCTAAACTCTGCACATCACCAATGGGTCGCAGCCCCACCTGGGCACAGCTGACGCTTGGTGTATTTTCCTTCGTATTTTTTTCATCTTTCAGGAATGTACACCATGATTTTATTAGTTTTTAAAAGGCTATTTAGAAAATTTGTACTTATCTTTCTCCAATTTCAGTTTTTAGTACTGGTGCTAACAGTGTGAAACTTTGTGTATCATACCCCTTTCCTTCCCTTTTTTGGTAATTTGTAATTTTGGTATAATTTCAAACTGAATAAAAAGTTGCACGAATAGTACAAGAAACTCCCAGAAACCTTGACCCGCATTAATCAGTTGTTCACCATCTACTTTAAAATGTTCTATCTTATATAAATATTTATATGTGTATTATATATACATTTATATGTATTTTTCTGAACCATTTGAGATTAAATTGGAGACATCATGCCCTTTAACCCCTAACTATGCTGGTGTGTATTTCCCAAGAACAGAGACATGCCCATGTATAACCACAGTGTAATGATCAAACTCAGGACATTTAACGTTGCAACAATACCATTATCTAATCTATAGTCCTTATTTAAATTAATCAATTAGCTCTGTGTGTGTGTGTGTATTTTTCCCAGTTCAGGATCTAATCCAGGACCCGCATTGCATTTAATTGTCATATCCCTTTAGCTGTCTCTACACTGGAATAGTCAGCCTTTCTTCGTCTTTCTTGATTTTGACATTTTTAATGATATAGTCCTGTTATTTTGTAAATCTTTTTTTTTTTTTTTTTTTTTTGAGACAGAGTCTCACTCTTTTGCCCAGGCTAGAGTGAGTGCCGTGGCGTCAGCCTAGCTCACAGCAACCTCAAACTCCTGAGTTCAAGCGATCCTACTGCCTCAGCCTCCAGAGTAGCTGGGACTACAGGCAAGCACCACCATGCCTGGCTAATTTTTTTTATATATATATTAGTTGGCCAATTAATTTCTTTCTACTTATAGTAAAGACGGGGTCTCACTCTTGCTCAGGCTGGTTTCGAACTCCTGACCTTGAGCAATCCGCCTGCCTCGGCCTCCCAGAGAGCTAGGATTACAGGCGTGAGCCACTGCACCAGGCCAGAACAACAGGATTCTATGGAGGCTGGAACATGCCATAACCCCAGGTGGAAATAATCATCATCATTTACTAAGCATCTACTATGTGTCGAGTACCAAGCTCATCATGTTCCTACAATATTAATTGTCACAACAATCCTAAGAGACAGGGATTACAGTCCCAGTTTTACAGATGGTTAAATTAAGGCTTATAGAGTTAAATGCCTTGCTTGAGTTCTTGCATAACCTGCGATCCAGGTGTCTCTGATTTCAAAAGCCTTAGAAACAACCCTAAACTACTGGTCAGAATACTGAGCTCCATCCATTAGGAATATGATCACAGGTTATGCATATGAATTTCACTGTGCTCATCACTTTATACTTTTCAGAGCACTTTTTAAAAATAGCTTTACTGAGATATAATTTACATACTATAAAATTCATCCATTTAAGCATGCAATTCAATTGTTTTTAATATATTCACAGAGTTGTGTAATCATCACCACAATCAATTTTAAAACATTTCCATTGCCCCAAAAAGAAACCTTGTGCCCATTTAGAGTCATTCTCCATTCCCTCCCCAGCCCTAAGCAACCACTAATCTATTTTCTGTCTCTATAGATTTGCCTATTCTGGACATTTCATATAAATAGAATCATACAATATGTGGCCTTTGTGTCTGGTTTCCTGTACTTAGTGGAATGGTTTTAGGTTAATCCACGTTATAGCACGTTATCATCACTTTTTATGGCTGGATAATATTCCATTGTATAGATATATACCTTTTTTTTTTTTTTTTTTTGAGACAGGGTCTTGCTCTGTCACCCAGGCTAGAGTGCAGTGGCATCATCATAGCTCACTGCAACATCCAACTCCTGGCCTCGAGTGATCCTCCTGCCTCGGCCTCCCAAAGTGTTGGGATTACAGGCGTGAACCACAGTGCCCGGCCTCAGAACCGTTTTATAAATATAATCTCACAGCGATAGTCCTCACAACAACCCCAGAGACAGGCATCATTACTCGGATCTCCCAGACCAGGACAATGAGGGCAGAGAGGGGACATGACTTCTCAGGAGACACCAGCGATGAGGGCTGGGGCTCCCACCCTTAGTCTGCATAGTTTCCTGCAGGAAGCCTAGCTTCCAGGCCCAGAAGCAGGCTTTAGGCCTTTGCGAGGTGATGGGGCGATGGGCAGAAAGGAGGAACTTACAGGTCCCAAAGTCTTGGTGTGGACATTCCCAGTTTTAGAGGCCAAGACAACATAGCCACTTCTGTTTTTGTTTTATTGGACAACAGGGGAGCCAGGTTCTGACTAATTAATGATGATCAAAGTGCTCTGACAAGATGGAGTGCTCTGCAAACCTCGGCCATGAATTATTCACGGACAGATCTTCTTAACTGGACAGGAAGAGGCTGCCCAGGAGTAGGAGCAAGCTAAGCCCTTATTTCCCCTTGAGTCTGCATGAGCCTGAGCAGTCCCTATAGGACTCAATTTCTCAGTCCAGAAAATGGGACCAGGTGTGATCTTCCATTTCTTTATGCTACCAGGCTGGGACCCAACAGACAGACATTGGTGACCTGGGTCCTGTTGCCATCCAACCCAGAGGCAGTACATACCCATGCTGCCCCAACCAGCTGGCAAACAGAAATTAGAGGTCGCAAGCCAGATTGTGTCTGTCACTCTACTCAGTTCTGCCACTGCAATGCAAACGCATCCACAGACAATAACTAAATGAGTATGTTGCTGTCCAGTGAAACTTTATTTATGTACGCTGAAATTTGAATTCTATGTAATTTGCATGTGTTACAAAATATTCTTTTGATTTTTTCCCCAGCCATTTAAAAACATAAAAACCATCTTTAGCTCCTGGAATGCATAAAAACAGGTGTTGTCTCAAAATGTTAAACATAATTACTATTTGACCCAGCAATTCCACTCCTAAGTATATACCTAAAAGAAACGAAAACGTATGTTTACACAAAAATTTGTGCATGAAAGTTCATGGCAGCACTAGGCATGATAGCCAAAAAGTGGCTCATGCCACTAATCCCAACCCATTGGGAGGCTGAGGTGGGAGGATTACTTGAGGCAAGGAGTTTGAGACCTGCCTGAGCAATACAGCAAGGCCTCCATCTCTACAAAAATAGAAAAATTAGCCAGGCATGGTAGTGTATGCCTGTAGTCCCAGCTACTTGGGAGGCTGAGGTGGGAGGACTGCTTGAGCTCAGGAGTTTGAGGCTGCAATGAGCTATGATGATGTCACTGCAGTCTAGCCCTGACGACAGAGCGAGACCCCGTCTTTCACACACACACAAAAGAAAACACATTATGGAATAATTATACAGCTGTTCAAAACCATGAAATGTAGCAGGGGTCAACACTGTGGACCAAATTTTTATCTGTTGCCTGTTTTTGTACAATTTGGCTCATGATCTAAGAATGATTTTTATATTTTTAAATGGGGAAAAATCAAAAGAATATTTTGTGACACATGAAAATTATATGAAATTCACTGTAGTCTTAGCTATTCGGGAGGCTGAGGCAGGAGGAGTTTGAAGTTGCAGTGAGCTAGGCTGACGCCACGGCACTCTAGCCTGGGCAAGAGTGAGACTCTTCCCCCTACAACCATCCAACCAAGGTAGTGGGAGGGAGAGAGAGAGAGATTGAGAAAACAGGTTTCTTGTCCAAGTTTACAAGAACCCAGCCTCCCCAGTCAAGTGGAGCTCTCTTTACCTAACACACCCTTATGAGATTCATGGTTGACCTGCAGGGTCTTCGGAGAGCTACTGTTCCCAGCTTAGTAAAGAAAGTTTTGGCCGGGCGCGGTGGCTCAAGCCTGTAATCCTAGCTCTCTGGGAGGCCGAGGTGGGCGGATCGTTTGAGCTCAGGAGTTCGAGACCAGCCTGAGCAAGAGCGAGACCCCGTCTCTACTATAAACTGAAAGAAATTAATTGGCCAACTAATATATATAGAAAAAATTAGCCGGGCATGGTGGCACATGCCTGTAGTCCCAGCTACTTGGGAGGCTGAGGCAGCAGGATTGCTTGAGCCCAGGAGTTTGAGGTTGCTGTGAGCTAGGCTGACGCCACAGCACTCACTCTAGCCTGGGCAATAAAGTGAGACTCTGTCTC
>VSMD01101770.1:0-20416 GCA_008750895.1 Mirza zaza
CTCACGCCCCTTGCTTTCAGGATCCCATACTAAGACAGGTAGTGCTGCTTCTGAAAAGTCTCACTCCCATTGAGTGGGTTTATTCTTTATGCTACTTTAGGGATAATCATTCCAAAAAGATATCTGGTTACATTATTTTTTCCTTTAATGACAACCTATTACCTCAAATGTGGCTTTTAAACTTTAGTGTTTGAGGAGATAATGTTTTAATATACCTGGAATGGCAGGAAGCTATGTTTTAACGTGTATGTCAAGTGATTTGATTCCAGATGATTGGAAAACACATTTTAGAAAAACTGATTTAGACCCAGAATTACAACATATGGATAAGAATGCTTGCAATTTTGACCATTTTGTTTACATTTTAATGTCATGGAGTTGACCAAGTACCACATTCCACAAAGGATCTCACCCACTCACCCACTTGTTACTTAATTTGTTTTAGGCATTACAGAGGCCTGATGGAAAAAAGTTTAGCACATTAACTGCCACACTAGAAAAAAAATGTTTCCCCTGGGGGCCACAGTGTTTCATTAAAAAAACAGAATAAAAACTTCAAAAACAAAATGATCCTTGCTAATTTAATGACAGACAAAATTTATTGACTTCTATTCATTTAGTTCACATTTTTAGAATGAATTTTCAATATTAATTGTAACAATAACAATAACGAGAAGTAAGATTTTCACAAACCAATTGCAGAGTTTTGCCCAGGTTTTGCTTCACGAGGCCCTGGGTTCAAAACTAGCATGAGTTAAATATAGCTCACATGGAAGTTAATGTATTAATAAAAGATGTTCCCTAACCTTCAAGAATTTATTCTTTTTTTTCTTTAAATTTCAGCATATTATGGGGGTACAAATGTTTAGGTTACGTGTGTTGCCTTGCCTCCACCCCCCAGGAGTCAGAGCTTCAAGCGTGTTCATCCCCCAGATGGTGCACATTGCACTCATTAAACAATTTCTAATACAATGAAAGGAAGGAGGTACTTGTTTGTTCATTCATTTTTAAGTAATTAGTATAAAATATGACACTATAAAGGAACCCCCAAAAAGTTAAGTATACCTAGGGAATACAGCAAAATACCTCACAAAGGAGGTAATGCTTTTGTATGCTTGTATATATTTTAATATGTACATATGGAAAAAGCAAGTCGAACAACATAAAAAAGACTAAATTTAACAGGATGAAAAGTTGGTTTCTCCTCAACCCAATCCTCAGTCTTGCTGATTCTCTTTCATAAATGCAACCACTGCTCCTGCTTTTGTGTGGATTCTTGCAGAAACCCTTTATGCATAGTCAAGTACCCAAATCTACTGAGTGGGAGTTGTCTATCTTCTTCTCTCCTCTAAAACTTTTCCAATTTCATTCTTGGATGATGACTTTGTCTACTTCTCTGAGGAAGCACTAGCACCCACACCTACCAGCCAATTCCTATCTGTGTGCATATCCTCAGTCTTTCCTACTATTTTCTGATTCAATTGTCCATTCCTTCTTTAGGACATGCTCTAGATATGATCCCCTGTCACTAACATAAGAGCATGTCCCAGCAATTATCCTGCTTTCCAGTGCTAGCTATGTCTGCTTTTGAATGACTCACAACAATCAAAAAAGAAAAACAAAACAAACAAAAACAAATCAAAAATATATCTTGACCTCTAATCCTACTCTAGTTCTTCCATTTTTCTGTTCTTATTTATAGCAAAAAAAAAAAAAAAACTCAAAAGTTTATTATACTTGTTTCTCCAATTTTTTGTTTCTCATTTCTTGTGAAGCCATTCCAATAAGGTTCCCTGATTACTTCTCTTCACTGAAATCTCTCTGATCTATGCCAATAATGATCTTTCTGTTACTAAATCCTATAGTATATCTAGAGGCCTAATTGTACTTTCCCATCTGCCTCTGAAATCTAAGTTTGTATTGCTGCCCTGTCCTCTTTCTGATTTGTTTATTCAAGTCCCTTTTCCATACTCCAGCTGGATGCTAGCACCACTTATATTATCCTGGATTGAGCTTAAGCCCATTATCCAAAGTGAGGTGACACAAGATCATAAAAATGGGCTCCATATGTACTCGCTGTCACATTGGTACTGACTGATTATCAATATGGTGCTCAAAGGGTGGTGGTGTTCACCAGAATTTCAGGGGGTGGGGGAATACACCCACATCTGCGGGATGTGGCGAACAGCATGAAGGGGTAGGACATACCTCTAACCTTTGCTGGATGTCTAACAGGTTTCTTAAATTCGTCATGTTGAAAAGTGTCCTATTACCCTCTTCCCTAAGCACTAACATGTCCACTCTGTATTCTTTATCATCCCAGGAAATGGCTCCACCAAACTCTTTCAGAAGCAACAGCAAAAAACCTTCAATATGTGGCTTGTTTTTCTCATACATTACCTACAATCTGTCAACAAATCATCTATCTTAAAAATCAACAGAGAAACAATCCACTTCTCACTGTCTCTACTGTCACCAGCCTGGTCAAATATTCCATCATCTCAGACCCTTCTATTAGACCCATTTTAAAAAATAAGGCAGAAAATCCATTTTTTTCTGACTCGCCTGGCAATGAAACTGTTAGTATTGCCTTATTTTTATTAACCCACTCTCATATTCTAATTTCTTGAAAAGAACATTCATCATGCCTTATACTTCATGAGGATGTATACTCTACTTGCAGTCCAGTGATGATGGTAATGCCAACTATTAAATGTCTCCCAAACAGAAAGCACACTACCAATAACATATATTTTTGACTACTGTCCTAGTTTATTCATAGATAAAACACAGATGATAATATATAATATAATCCTCTGCTCAATAGCATGCTCACCTCAAGTTTTAACAATTAGGATACACACATGGTATCCATCTCTACAGAGATTATATTGGAAATTAACTGAACAACGTTCTGAGTATATTCCTTTTACAGAGAAACTTTCTAAGCATTCTTCTATGTTCTACCTTAAATACCTGAAGTTATAATCATGTCCACTGAGATCTGGTCAATCTGCAACCAAGGAAATAGAGGTAAGGAAAAAATTGGCCAAAATATATGCAAAAGTACTATTCTGGAAACATAGTGTAGGTAGGATGTTTTCCAAAGGAGTCATTTATGCTTTTATTTTGCACATGATTGTGTTTTTTTGTATTTGTTGTGTGTGTGTGTATAGGACCTAAAAAGAATTTGAGTCAAAAATATTTCTGTTTTCAGGCTAATGACTTTCTCATATCCATTATCATTCTGAGACTACATTGTCTCCATTTTATTTAAATGTAGTTACAATTCCTTTTTGTATTGCTTCAAATATGCTTATAAATTAAATAATTGATACATAGTAACAGTTCACAGTTTAATTTGTTATATAGACTATAGCAACATATCTGTTTGCACGCAAAAAATTTACCTATCACAAAACCACATTACGTTGTCTTATCAGACATCTTAACTATATACATATTATATCAATACTAATTTATAGAAGGCAATAATTGCAGAAAGGAAAGAAGGAAGGAAGGAAGCAAGGAAAGAATAAAGGAAATAATTGCTTAAATTGTAACCAAATACATCAAACTAGATTTGTTTCTCTTATTTCATGTACTATCTGTTACCATGTACATACTGATGTTATTTCTTCAATGACAGTGAACATTTTTATTATATTTTATTTTTTAAATTATAAAATATTCCTTCAAGATGTGATTATAGTGCACTGAAAATATGGAGATAGTGATATCTCAGATCACCTCTTATTTGTACACAGAGCTATGCATTCCTGCTTTCTGCAGGGCTCCCATTCCTTCATGATTTGCTTTCTGTCTTTCCCCACTCCTTTAGTTTCAGCCTTTCTCTCTTTTATCCTTCTATCATGGACATTTTATCTGCGGTGTCTGTAACTGATAAAGAAAGCCATGGCATTTCATGGACAGGGCCACTTTAATCGCCTTTCAAAGCTAATGGCAGAGTGATGATACTGTGAATTACACTGCCTGACTGTCTTTCTAGACTTTATCCACTTTCTACAGTGATCTCTGATGAATTCCTGAGCTGCAGTGTCAGCTCTAGCTTTCTCTTTTTCCTCTCTGTTTTTTTTTCTTAATAAGTGATTAAGAAAGTACTGATTGACACCACTTCTGTATTAGTATAATTGCTTTCATAATTAAAATGTGCAGTATGACCCTCCCTTGCTAGATTGAATTGTGACTGTGATATCTATGGGTGTATATGTATATATATTTATATATATACACACACACATAATATATAACATACACACACATAAGTATATATATATATTTACACACATACACATAGAGAAGAGAGAAAATAACAAGAACATACAATTCAAGAAGGCACAGTGTGACTTAACAGCACTTTTATACTCAGAATTATATATATCTTTCTGTTGAATTATAGCATGTATGCATATTTAAAACATGACTTATCATATTTATCCAGTGCCTATTTCCTAAAATGTAGGCAATTTTATAAGATGCATTAACTCAATTTCCTAAGTATGTTAGCAGCAGTCACTAAAATGCTCTTGGAATCTGAAAGGGATAATGCACCTTTGAAAAGTGATTTATTCCTAAAGAGTATTGGTAACTTACAAGCATCTGGGTCAGTTTAACTGTGAAGAAAAGCTCACTCAAACAGGGCCTCACTCAATGTCATAACAAACACGTCTCTGTTCTCTATGATGAGGTACAAAAATATCGAAAAATGTGAGATGTTATAAATAACTAAAGAAAAAGCCAAGGGAGGATATAAGTTGCATTGTACAAGCACAAGCCTTAAAATCCACAAAGACTTGAAGACTCATATAGGAATTAGCATTAAGGACTGTGTAAATACATGACTGGGATCATATCCTACCTATTCTACTTCTTGCTGAGCACACTTGGACAACTGTCATCTCTCTGAGTTTAAACTTTCACATCTATAAAATGGAAACATATTAATATCTAATCTATAGGTGATTTGAAATGATTTTTCAATAAATGTACTGAAGCATAAAGCACACTAGATGATAATAAGTGTTCATTATAAGGCAGCCTTCATTATTGTTGTTTAACTGTTAATATCTGATATGAAGAAAGTATAGTACTTCTACCGAGCACCAAGGGGGAATGATTCCTTATCTTGTAAACCAGATCACTGGAGAATCCAAGCTTAGAGCTTTAAAAAAATTGCTACTTGCACATAAAATCAATCTGTGTTTTCTACTTCATATTTTTAGCTACAGTTTTAAAAGGACTGATCAGTTTGTACATGCCTTTTTTTCAGAGAAGAAGAAGGCAGTAAGAAAAGGTGATTGTGAAATTGTTACCTTGACAATGAAAAGAAATAAGCAAAAAGTCATTGCTAATAGTTACTCAGTTCCTACAAGTTTATCTAAAAACAGTCAATTTTATTTAATTGATCTTACAGTGCTGTTGTTTTTTTGTTGTTCTTAAAAAAATGATTACTGCTATAGTGATTTACTAGAGGAATCTGTAAAAATAAAATTTGGGCATAATTTTAATTCCATTTTAATGAATTTCAATTTCATGACCTTATGAATGTGTGATTTTTTAATATGACTGAAATTTGACTTTTTTTACTTTAACATTATAGTACCTAACACATATATCGTATTCTATTTGCCAGACACTATGTAAAACAGTTTACTTACTATTAATGCATTTAATCCTCTCAGCAACCTTATGAAGAAAGTCTTATTATATCCTTTTTCACATTTGAGAAAATTGAGGCAAGTGGGGTTAAGTAGCTTGCCTGAATTTATGTAGCAACTAAGTGACAGAGTTAGAATTTGAATCCTGGTAGGCTAGCTTGATAGTGTAACCTCAAAATCATCCTGCTATTATCAGAAAAGTAGAATAACAGAAGGGAACGTGTGTTGGGTTAGGATCTGGGTTATATGGTGGTTCCCCACAATTATATTTCTTCATGTAACATTTTTACTCATTTAAAATAGAAATGTAGCTCACCTTTTTCAGAAAGAAAAACACATCTATATTATAAAAATTTTGTTTTATGGATTGGTCCACTTGAAGTTATTGACTATGGACAGTGGTGGCTATGTCTTAATACTGAAAATTATTCCAGATATCCCATCTTTAAAAATCTTTTTTCTCTCAGTTAAGGAGTTTCTCAGTGAGTTTTACAGTTAAAGCATTCATGCTTATGTTCTGTTTTGTTTTGAAGAATCTTCTCAAACTTAGAAAATGCTGCAAAGAGTAAAGAATATGAGGCCAAGAATGTATATATTCTATATTTTAAAATAATTATCCTGCGCTATTAATTCAATGGTACTAAATCATTTCCTAAAGAATTAATGATCATTATATTTGATACTTTATTAATTCTGGTTCTATTTATTCCATTCAAACACTAATATGTGATTAGTAGGCTACAAAACCTTTTTAGTATATTATTTATATTTCAGACTTTTTGTTTGATTGATTTGCAATGGATACTCCAGGAACTTCAATTGACAATTGTAGTTCATATATAATTTAAGATATTAAACTTTGGCAATATATTTAAATGATTTTTGGACTTCACAGATATGCTAAGTTTTATAGAAGAAATAAAATATTTTATCATTACTATATATATGACAATTTTTGAAGGTAATCTTGGTTGAGATTTTAATAAAAAGCCAAAGCAGGCACACAGAAAAAATTGGAAAAAAAGTAGGTAATAAGAATTGAAGTATTAACATTTGCCAGTCTTACTTCTAATAATATATCTAATATGATTATAAATTAGTAATAATAAAAGTCTATATTATTTTTTATTTCCATTGGCATATGTATGTATACTCAATTTAGTAACACAAGTTATAATTACTAGAATGAAGGCCACTAATAGATGCATACTGAAACTAAACTTGTATATCTCTATTTAAATTCTATCATAACTCCTAAATAATGCATTTATCAGGAGTCATGTTACAATATAGCTAGTAATTTTCTGCATACAATGTGATAAATAACAAAAATGAGCCTTTCAGAATCATTTTGTATGTGTCATTAGCAATTCACTTCACATTCTTACCTATACAAAGTATCTTAAACCACTTAACAGCTTTCTGAAGAGAGCCTATCTCAAGTTATTAATATCTTTATTTAAATGCAGATCTTGCCTTTTCCTTGGGGACTAGTAAAGCTTCCTTCATAATGCTACAAAGAGAAAAGCAAATTTTAAATCTCCTAATATCCACAAAAGAAACAGATCTGACTCCGTATCTCCTATGGATATGCAGGTCTCTATATGTCTGGGTAAATTTGCCATTATCAAACATTGCTGATAACAGCTGTTTTAATAAAATATTTAAAAATCCTTAATTCTTTAATCTTGCTATCACATACTAATCATAAACCTTTAACATCTATCAAAATACTTCAAATATTAAAATACTTTTTTTCATTCATTTAGCTTTATTTAGTAGCATTTAAGGAAATTGAATATAACAAATGCATTAAATATGTTAATATAAACTTAAGCATAGATAACCTATGAATATTTTTATCATAATGACTATATTTAATCAACCCATAAATTTACATTCATTTCTCATTTTGACTTATCTATCTGCATGGACAAACCAGTGTGACTCAGGAAACACAGATCCATGGCATATAGAGCATAATTACTGTCCCCAAAGAATAAGACGGTTCTAATTTCTCTGGGTTCATATAGATGCTATCTGTTTAGAAGGCATAATTTCAATGGATAAAAGAAAAAAAGCACAAAAAACCTGATAGATTCACTTCTTTCATCTATGTACTGATCTGTAGAATAGACAGAACTATAACTAATAGTATGAGGTACAGTAGGTGCCCAATAGATATTTGCTGAACTAACATTTTAAAGTTATGTGTAGTCAATATTGCAAAAAGCCTTTACTATCCATTCAAAGCAATATTAAATTAAAAAATCATAAAAAATGACATAAAATGCATACATTATCATATAAACATATTAATGGTTAATGAGTAAAATTTTGTTTCAATAGTTTGTTATAATTGTAAAAGATAAAACATAATCTTACTGTTTAATATGCATAAACTTTAATGAAATTATTTAAATGGCTGCAGTTGACAGGCAAATGAAGTTGATATGTCATGGCTCGTATCACTGTGTATCACTGGGTCATCGTGTGTTTCTTAGACTGAAAGTCGTCGCAACTGCCCTATATTGTTTATATCCAAATATTAAATTTCAGAGTTCTTAAATTTGGGTTCCTCAAATTAACTGTTCTTAGTACTGATGAATTCTGAGGTGGAGCAGAAGACGTTACTTAGAGTCTCCTGGAATACGTTTCATTGTCATCCTAAGAATAATTAAGGCTGGGATTATAGACTTTTTTTTCCTCCTATGGTTAAAGGTCATTTCGGGACACTGTGTCACAACAGATAGGTACAAAATCGAATTAGGCAATGTGTGAAGACGTACAGACTGGTAGAAGAGATGAGTTCTATAAAAAGGCTAAGGAAAAGAAATCACTAAATATAATGAGATTTTTTTTTTTTTATTATACAAGTGCTATATGGTTACAGCACAGAGAAAAGCATTTGTTGTTGGTTGTAGAGACTATCTAGATACAAGATTAGCAAATATCTGCCAGTTATGCTAAAAGAGACCATATGTACGAAGCACACTTGCTGGCACATAGGAGATGCACAAAATATGTTAATTACCTTCTTACACCCCTGCTGTTACTGTGACTTGAAAATAGCTTTTCACAAAGTATATGTTTCCTTATAAGGATTTTTATCATGATATTTTACTACATACTATTCAATTCATAAATAATAACTTAAAACTTCTATGTTCTCATTTGTAAGGTGCTATTTATATTCTTATATATAAGAATTCATCCATTCGGAGACCAACCATTTGGAATTAGCATACTGTTTTGTTCAACATTCCAATTTTTCATTCATGAATATATTTCTTTTCTCATTTGTCTTCCCCTCTCTCCCTTACACTGTATTTTATCATCTTTATTTTTCCTATGTCCACATAAAGTAGATGAAAGAAAATGTAACAAACTTATATGTAACATGAATTCCATTTTAGTAATGTGACCTCAAAATGGACTCCTGTAAGGAGAGAGTAATACTCAAATCACCAGTGAGGCCATACAGCCCTATATCCAGAAAGGGAAGTTTAAGACCTTCTGTTCACTAACAAATCGCAAGCATTTGTTAGACTTCAGTATTATCACAAAGCATTAGCAACCAGATTGCCTTATACCATCCATTTTCTATCTATCTCTGAATCCTGCCTCTGAATTCAACTCCAACTGAACCCCTATCTCTTTCCTTGCCCTTTATCTTATATTATTCTTCAAGTTAACTCTGTTTTTCCACTGTTTTAGGCTTAATGTGCTTCTTTCCCCTTTAAGCCTTCAACTCTCTCCACTCTGCCCCTTTTTTGCTGTGACCGGGTTCTCTTAAAGGTCTTCTCAAAACTTTTCTAAGACAAATTCCCTAAAATCATAACTGACCACACTTGTAAGACGTCCATATCTTTACAAACCAAAAACTGGTTCATTGTTCAAGTTTTCCTCATATATCCTACCAGCTTGCTTTTTTTCTGTCCATTATTAGGTACAAATTCAAAATATTAAGACTACTTACCTGAAGGTCTCTCCCCCAAAACAGAATTACATTTTTTAAATTACTAAAATGTTGTTAAAATTATATATTAGTATTTCACAAATTATTAGGATTTTTTACAGAGATAAGCAAAAGATTATTTTCTTATAAAAACAATTGTTAGCAGAATTGCTGTTATATGTGAGATGGTTCAATCTTGCTATTACATTTGATGATGTGCAATCCTAATTAACATAACTATTATATATTCAACTATTATCAGATTAACTAAAAACATTCAGACACACTTAAGTAAACGAGAGAGAGGAGTATAAATTCTCAATAGTGGAGACGGGTTATATTTCCAATATTTTATAGTAGTTCAGTGATATGTCTGTTGCAAAGTGGACATTATATAGATATGTGACATGCCGATGTTTTAAAACTCAAGAGATCAGATGCTGGACTCTCTTCCACATCACCTAAGAAGGCAAATATCTTCTCTTGAGCTAGTGACATTGTTTTATTATTATAAACATGGAGTGTCCACACCTCAGATGACTCATACCCAGGGAGGAAGGTATAATATTAACTTGATAATACTGATGATATATCAACTCTCAGCTTGCAAATGAATAGCACTATATAAACATTACTTCTTAAGATGCAAAGATCCTTAGATCATACAGATTTAAATAAGCAGGTAAAATATTATGGATAATTCATTTTTGATAACTGTCCTAAGAGTTATTATCTAATGTTATGAATTGCAGGATGAATAATCCAATAGTCATTTTACTTAAATTATTAAATAAATCCATTTTAGTTATTTCATAAGAAGGCACACAGAAGGAACACAAACAGGAGGAGAGAGGGCAGTTCAGTGAGTGTGTGTGTGTGAGAGAGTGAGAGAAATAAGACGACATGATTAGACCATATTTTATTAGAAAAGTTTCTTTAAAAGCATATATTCTATATGCAGACACAACCTAAAAGGTCTGGTTGTCAGTTATTTATAACCTATATGGCTTGGGAAACTTATTTTCTGAACGTTACCTATAAAATTGAATAGTAATAATACCTAATTAAGAGGATAACTGTGAGGATTAAATGGGATAATACACATTCAAGCACTTAACAGCATGTACTTCATAAGCACAAATCTCATTATTAGCTATGATTATGATCTGATTTCCATGGGAATTTATGCTTACCTAAATTATATGAGATTTCAGAAGAACTGTGGGAAAGATATGGATATCAAAGGATAGCAATCCAACAGACATCTTGGGCTTCAATTGTTTCAAACTTACTGGCTACACGGTATTAGGAAAATTTGCTTTGCCTCTCAGTGTCTTTGTTCCCTCATTTGAAAAGCTGGGATAATAATACCTGTCTCTGAGGGTGTTTGTGAAGATTAAAAAAAATAATATTTAAATACTTAAAATGCCTGGTATATAATATTTTTTATAAAAGTTTATTATTATTATCATCAATATAAATCATATGCAAATCATACTTGAATCTACATTCCACTAGGATTAGCTTTGAGAAAAGATAAAGTGATTTAAAAAAACATTTTCTCCATCCTTTTAAACTGCTTAAACTTAGCAATTGAAGGTTTGTGGCAACCCTACATTAAGCAAGTCTATTGGCACCATTTTTCCAACAGCATCTGCTCATTTTTGTTTCTGTGTCACATTTTGGTCATTCTTACAATATTTCAAATGTAGATTATGATTATATTTGTGATCAGTGATCTTTGATTTTACTATTGTAATTGTTTGGGGACACCACAAACAATATCCATATAAGACAATGAACTTAACAAATGTGTGTTCTGGCTGCTTCACACACCTGCTGTTCCTATCTCTTGCCCTCTCCCAGGGCCTCCCTATTCCCTAAAACACACAAATATTGAAATTAGGCTGATAACTAACACTACATGGCCTCTAAGTGTTCAAGTTAGAGGAAGAATCACATGTCTCTCACCTTAAATCAAAAACTGGAAATGAATAAGCTTAGTGAGGAAGATAGGTAAAAAGACAAGATAGACCAAAAGTTATGCCTCCTGTACCTAACAGTTAGCCAAGTTATGAATGCAAAGAAAATGTTCTTGAAGGAAATTAAAAGTGCTACTTCATTGAACATACAAATGATAAGAAAGCCAAACAGCCTTGTTGCTGATATGCAGAAAGTTTTATTGGTCTGAATAGATCAAACCAGCCACAACATTCCCTTAAACCAAAGCCTAATCCAGCACAAGGCTCTATCTCTCTTCAATTTTTAAGATGACTGAGAGAGGTGGGAAAGCTGCAGAAGAAAAGTTGGACACTAGCAGAGGTTTGTTCATGAGGTTTAAGTAAAGAAGCTGACTTTATAACATAAAAGTGCAAGGTGAAGCTGCAAGTACTGATGTAGAAGCTACAATAAGTTATCCAGAAGATCTAACTAAGATAATTGATAAAGGTGACTACATTAAACAATGGATTGTCGATGTAGATGAAACAGCCTAACATTGAAAGAATATGCCATGTAGGGCTTTTATAGCTTGAGAGGAGAAGCCAAATGACAGGCTGATTCTCTTCTTCGAGGCTAATGCAGCTAGTAAGTTTAATTTGAAGTCAGTGCTCATTTAATATTCTGAAAACCCAAGGATTCTTAAGAATTATGCTAAATCTACTTTGCCTGTGCTCTAGAAATGGAACAAAGCCTAGATGACAGCACATCTAGTTAAAGGATGGTTTCCTGATTATTTTAAGCCCACTGTTGAGACCCACTGCTCAAAAAAAAAGATTATTCTTTCAAAATATTATGGCTCATTGAAAATGTATCCAATCATTCAAGAGCTCTGATGGAGATATACGAGGAGATTAACCCTTTCATGCCTGCTGACAAAATATTCATTCTGTAGCCCATGGATCAATGAGTAAGTTTGACTTTCAAGTCTTACTATTAAAAAAAATACTTTTCATAAAGCTATAGCTGCCATAGATATGATTCCTCTGATGGATCTGGGCAAAGTACATTGAAAATCTTATGGAAAGGATTCACCATTCTAAATGTCATTAAGGACCTTTGTGATTCATAGGAGGAGGTAAAAATATTAACATTAACAGAATTTTGGAAGAAGTTTATTCCATCTAAAATCTCTACTTCTTTCAGAGGTCTCAAAGATATTCAAAGAAAAAGGCATTAACAAAGATACTTCAGGAAATACTAAATGAAAACCACAAGTCATTCAGAGAAATACACACACACACACAAATATCAATATGAAAAATAAAACACAAAGTTCTGAAATTATTTAATCCAGTGTGTTAACTAAAAACTATAAACTGTATTGATGCACACCTTCCCTCTACTTTCAGACCAAAGGGCTAGTTTATTAGTTTGGAATGTTCTCAGGTACATGCAACAGTTTAACAGCAGAATCCTAACTGTAGCCTAAGCAATCCAGACACTAATATTCCACAATAACCAGATGGCTAAAGATAGAAAAACAATGATGGAGATCGATCTCAGCAATGTTCTCAAAAGCCAGTCCCCTTCTATTTGTTCCTCTGCCATTTTTGGCAGTTGACCTTCTAATCTAATGTTTGTTATGCAGTGTCCCAATATGGCTACTGCAGCTCCAGGACTAACATGAATGCAGCCTTAGTCACTGATGTCCATGTACTGAGAAGCATGCTTTCCTAGATACACAGACCCCCTCTGCAGTAGACTTCCTCTCATTTTTCACTAATCAGAAGTAGGTCACTCTACCATCTACCTGCGGGAAGACTGAGAAATCTAGTGGCTGGGAAAATATAACAGAATCAAATTCTCATGGTCACTTTATCACATGGTGGTGGACATACTGCCACTTCAAATACAGTCAGGTTCTGAAAGCACAGAAAGGGAGGCATACTATGGAATGGATATTGGTAGGACAACTCTGAAGATCTGTAAAAAAAAAGTAGTTCTTTCATCAGTATAGTAACATTTTCATTGCTGTGACATGATTTACTTCTATCCTTTCTTTTTTACTTTTAATCTCCCATATTTTAGATTAATTCTCAGTATTTTCTACTACTTCTGGGAATAAATATATTCTTACTTTTAAGAAAACCAATCTAACAATTCCATCTTTATCACTAAGATAAAAGAGGTGAAATAAGGTTGAAGTTTCATTTCACAATGTTAACAAAATCAATGGTTCTTTGATAACATTTTTCTAAGGACCCCTGTCTCCCTCACCTTTCCAAGCTCTTGATGGACACTTTCTCCACACATACTAAGCCCCACTGTGCTTTGCTCTGGAGTTTGTGGACACTGAAGAGAACTTCTGCTGTTGGGAAGAGTATAAACCCTATGATTGATGCTGGGAAAAATGTTTTTTTGTGATTCATATTCTAAAAAGTCTACAATCTATTTTGGAGATTGTCAATTCAACTGAACTGCACAGAAGAGATGTGCAGTTATATCTGTATGTTTGGCTTGGAAATGTTTATTAGTTTCTCTCATTAGAGAAACTACACAGAATTGTCTCTTTCTGTGTTATTTGCACTTTTTTGTTATAGGAAGCAAGTTATGTACCAACACAGGATTTGTAATTTTAATATATTATGGTCAGAGAAGAGGATATTTGTGTTAGTACCTTTATTTAAAGGGACAACTGGGGTATGGAAATCAGAGGGTAAAATTTATCACAACCACACCTTCACCAGTACAACAAACTCCTAAACGTGGGGTATAGGAAGTTCTTATTATGTCCCTAGCAGCTTGGAGGAGACATGAAGTGAGTGTGAAACATGGAAAAATTATCATCATCAGTATATACTCATATTTGTATACACATGAAAAAGCAAAGGATAACTCATTTTAATAAAAACAATCCTCTATTCTAAAGATAACTTTGCTATCTATGTTTGCAAAAAGAGATGGCAACACAGGGTATCATATTTTACCTAGTGTTCTCATAATGTACCCCAAATTGGACATAGAAGAGTAAATTCTAGAAGAGTGTATTTCTAGGCACTCTTTGGCAACACACATGTAATTTTAATAGATTATATGATTAAATTATAATTTTCCTAGCTTTATTTTTATTGATATTGAGAAACTCTCATGCTATTCCCTATATGGAAGAGTTATTCAGTGCCAGGAAAATTTTATGATCACAAAACGTGTATATTATACAATGAGAGATCACTAGCTTCATGTCACTGGAAGAGTATATACAATATGAATTCTGAAGTGGCTTTAGATTCAAACTTTGCCCTTGGGAATATCACTTAACTCCTCTGAGACTTTGTTTCCTTATCTGCAGAACAAAGGCAATTATGTAAATCACTCCTTTGTTGCTGTAAAAATCAAATAGAATAAAACATGTAGTAGTGCTTTGTAAAATGAAGTGAGGTCTACAAATATTTGTTATGTATTTGATGGAGGATGTATAGATATACACATGTACCCTTTAAAGTTCTGCTCTACTATTAAAAATAAAATGTACCTGCAATTTTAGTTATTTATGTGTTCACAAAATCAATTTTAAAACACTGATATCTGTCACTTTTTTATTCCATTTTGCAAGAAAGTGAAATAGAAATGCAGATGATAAATTCTAAGGTATTCAGTCCTGACAGTTAAATAGTATTCTTGAAAACTTGAAGCATAGCTTAGGGAAAATTTAAAACTACTTTTTTTTCTGTTTGTTTCTTTAAAGAGTAGAGTGTTATGTCATGGAAACATGTCTAAAGCTGATGGAATAACTTCATCGAGGCAAATTTTCTACATAAGTTTTTCATGTACTAGCAGCTATAAAATTTACCTTTGAAGGTTTAGACATTATTTCTTGATATTTATAATTACTCTTGTGCAGCAATCACCTTTTTATTATGAACAATTAATTTATAAAATAATATCTAGATTGTATAAAGTAAATTAATAAATTTCTTCATTCAGTAAACATTTCCTGTATATATGTATATTAGCCAGTGAGGTCCAAATTCAGATTTACAAATGTTAACTAAGACTTGGCCCTTGCATTCAGGAGTTCATGTATGGAAGAAAGAAATAGGGAAGGAACTCGAAATGCATGTATGTATATGTATATATGAATATGTAATGCTCACCTATAGTCCCAACTACTGAGGAAGCTGAGGCAGGAGGATTGCTTGAGCTAAGCCCAGGAGGTTGGGGTCATAGTGAGCTATGATGACACCACTGCACTCTAACCTGGATGACAGAGGGAGACTATGCCTCAAAAAACAAACAAAGAAACAAAAAAACAAGAACAAAATCCAATAAAAACTGCATTCTTCAAAACATTTTATTATAAAACAACCTATTAAAATAATATATGTTATCATATACAAAATGCATGACATAAAGTCCAGTTTTAAAATAATACCAACATTTCACAACAAATGAGCATTATTCAGAGAGGACTAAAGAGTTTTAATTGAGTTTCAGTATTTATTTTGAATTAGACACATGATATACATGCTCTCATAAATTTAATAACTGCCTATTTTTAATGTTTCTAATTTAGGGATAACAACACTACATGTTCCATTGATTGTTACAAAGATTAACCAGAAAACCTACCTACAAGTTTATATTCATTAGAAAAGATGGTCACTGGCAATAGGTGTGTGTTCAGACAAAGCTCATAATGCACCACTGGAATTTTAGTTAGTAGTGCAATTTCGGAAGTGATATAGAGCATGCATACTCATCATTAACTGCTGCACTTCATTTTTAAAATGTCATGGAAATTCAATGGTATGTATATACATACAAACTTTTCATGAGACCAGTGGATTTAATAATTAATTATACTTAATATGTCTGTATTATATATTTTTAAAGGATCACTTAATATATCACCAGTGTTCCTTTGGATAATAATACATCAAGTGAACACTAAACATACACATTTACAAAGATTTAGACAATTAATTCTCTTGTTTTGCCAGGATTCAATGCTAGAGATTTCCTTTGTGGATCAAGCTACACTTTGAATATTTAGTGAATAGTTATAGGTTCTCAATATATGTGAACTAAGTATATGATTCATGTCATTGCACAAACTATAAAAATATATATGTGATATGCAATAACTCACTAAAGCATTGCCCTAGTACAGACACATTTGGTTTTTTATTATCCAGAAAAAAGAACAATTCCCATTTATATAAAGAGATAGTTTATAGTTATTGAGTTACTAAAATACATATATGTCTATCACTGAATTTTTTCCTTATAGATGTTTTCTTTATTATAGTAATTTTTCCTATAAATTGAATATAGCAGCATGTATTTATAGCATTGACATAGTAACATGCTTTTCTTTCATTTGCAAAATTTACTTTATCAAAGTCTATATCATAAAATTCTTAGAATATATGTAAAGATAGTGAAATGACTTGTATGTATAATCAAAAATATTCTATCTCTATGAAAAATGAGTTACCACTTCCAATCCATACTAAGTACAGTTCTATTGGATGAATTCTAGAAAGATACCTGAAAAACTCTTCACCTCTATTATCAACTCCAATTTTTGCTTCTCCAGAGTTAAACTGATGGATAGTTCAGCTTAATGCAATGAGGACCAAGGATCTATGGGAAGACCTTGACTGGGTAAGCTTGAAATTAGAAAATATCCCACCCTAGGAAGATGTTGGCTTGCAGAAGTCTGTGTTGCAGAGAGTTCAACATCAGAGCCGAGTCCTCAAATGGATGAGATGTGGAGTAAAGCCACAGCTTCCCTGGCGCAGAACCACAGCATCCAACCTATTTTCATGACTGAGAACTGATAGTTGTTTTAAAACCACTGAGATTTTAGGGATGGTTTATGCTGCATTCAAACTGCTGACACTAAGGAACTCCAACAACCACTTGTGAGCTAGAAGGAGCCAACACTGAGCAATAAAAATCAAGCTAACATAGCCCAATATCTGGAGGGAAATCAGAGAAATACAAAATAGATTCGGTGACACAGAATTGCTCAAGGAGAGAGATGACCTATAGAGATTCAAATACTAAGGAAAGTTCTGGTACTAACAAACCTGATTTCCCAATTAACAATTCAGTATGTGAATTGAAAGGGGGTGGTCACAATTGAGGACCAAATGAGGGCCCTAAAAAACCAAATGCAAGAGATACCACAGAGCACAGAAAAAAAAAATGGTATTTTTAAAATAGTGATAAATCATGAGGAAAAGATAAAAGAATTTTAGGACCAATTATGTGGCACAAATATAAAAACTCAGCAATTCCTATGGAAAAATAGATAGGCAAGAATAGCCAGTAATAGCAAGAGAAAGAACACAGATAGCAGAAAACTTTGTAAGAACTACTGTAACAAAATTAATATGGTATTGTTAGAGGAATAACTTCCATGAATAAAATAGAGCATATATACATACCCATATAGATGAGAATTTATATATACATATGTGAGAATTTAATGCATGACACTGGTGATAACTCAATTCTGCGTAAGAAGGATCAATTATTTAATAAAAGTTGCTGGCATAAGAAGTACTGGTAATCCATCTTGAGGAAAATAAAATTGAATCCCTATATTGCATTACATAAAAAATCTATTTCAGATGGATTAAACACTTAAATAAAACAAACCAACCAATAAAATGGTATTATTAATTAGTTCACACAGGCATGTACACCAAAATATATAAAATATAAAATCTATAAACTGAATTATGTGTGTATGTACACAAACAGTTGCCTTTTAGTTGCATTGTAAATTCTTTGCTGTTTAGGTGGCATTATAATTTTAACAATTTGCAAAATTTTTAATCTTCAGAAGGGTCGTATTGGCAGATCCTTTTCAAACTACACTTAAAATGGTCTTTAGCTTTATTTTGTTATTGTTGTTCATTTGAATTAGCCATAATGTTTCTTCCCTATTTGGGTATGACTAACAGCAGATGCTGTATATCGTATACCACTGTGTAACTGCATTGAAAAACTATTTATCTACTCATCAAACCAGCCTTCCCCAGTCCAGGGTTTTTGTTATTTGTTTTTTTTTTTTTTTTTTTTTTGGAGACAGAGTCTTACTCTGTTGCCGGGGCTAGAGTGCCGTGCCACGGCGTCAGCCTAGCTCACAGCAACATCAAACTCTTGGGATCAAGCGATCCTCCTGCTTCAGCCTCCCGAGTAGCTGGGACTACAGGCATGCACCACTATGCCCGGCTAATTTTTTATATATATACTTTTAGTCGTCCAGCAAATTTCTTTTTATTTTTTTAGTAGAGACAGGGTGTCGCTCTTGCTCAGAATCAGGTTGGTCTCGAACTCCTGAGATCAAACGATCTGCCTGCCTCAGTCTCCCAGAGTGCTAGGATTACAGGCGTGAGCCACCACACCCAGCCTGTTACTTGTTCTTACTCTCAAAGTCCCCCAGCATATTGTTTTACTAGCATATAATTCCATGTTCACTATCTGTTTATATATGAACCTCCTCCACTTCAAATCTCATGAAGAAATTTCCATCTTCATATGCCTATGCCTAGCTGGTGGCATGATTTTGTTGATCCCACTAAACACACATAAAAAGAAAGAAAATCAGTGAAGTTTCCTCATCAATTAAGTACTTAAAGTCTTAGTAGCTTAAAGCACAATCAGTTTCTGTTTTGATAAGAACACAGAGAACTACAGTCTTAAAATGTTCAGACTTCATTGTCTTCAAACAGGAAAACCAGTCCACTTACAGAACTCTCAGCAACTGAGGAAGCTAGTGATTCCTGATTCTTCCTGATTTCCCTAAACATAAAAACTCAAGCACTGGGTAGAAATATTTCTAAATCTTATATCCTCTTTCCTGATATCTTAAGGAGAAAATGTTGTATTAATATATAATGGATAAGCAGGCTCATTGTAAGGGACAAAAACACCTGTGCTCTGCTGACGGTCATCAAAGCCACTAAGGCCTCCTGAGTTCCTCAGAATTTTTGCCTTTTACAAAAAGTCCTGGGAACATTATTTTTTTTCTTTGAGCTTGTGTGAATACTTTCGCTGTAGAGGACCCCAAACGCTGTCATGCTGGGAGGCTCTATTTTTTGCTGCTCTCAAAGTGCCAGCCTATAGCCAATAAGCTATCCATACCACCTCCTAATTTGCTTCTTAATCATCTGTGTTCTTTAAAACCTGATAACTAAGTTGGCAAGAATATGAGAACATTTTTTGTGGGTCTAGTTCATGAGATTTAGCACAAGGTTTATTTATGTTTTACATCTCCTACATCTGTTTCTATGGCTTATGCTTTGTTTTCAGTTTTGGTTTTTATAGGTCAGCTTGAGATGTTTAACTGTTTTAAATACATGAGGTGGTGGTCTAATAGAATGTTTTAAGGAAGAACGTTGTCAACTGTGTAAATCTATGACTTGCTTAACTATTTCTTAAATGATCAACCAAAGCTCATAAATTAAAAAAAATTATGCAAAGAACTATGAGCAAAGCTAGAGCAATTATCGTCTCAGTACCTTACATAAAGAATCTTTTTTCTAATGGATAAAAGTCAAATCTGAGTAAAATATATTTCTTTAGTCAGAATCTTTTGTGACTTTTCTTTGCCCAGCATGTCTGTCCCTGCTTCCAGCTACCCTGTAGAGAACCACATCTTCTTTTAACATCAGCCTACCAATTCTTGTAGCTAATTAAGTCCTCAGTTTATAGACACAAGATATCACTTTGGGATAGTATGATAGTTTTACAGAATGCTTCTTAACTTTTCCTCAGCATTTCTTTTAAACTAAAACTAAACTTCACTAAACACTGCTACTGA